>MU853920.1:0-83462 GCA_033297225.1 Diplogelasinospora grovesii | reverse complement strand
TGCTTCCGGCCTGCGGCCTGTCACATGACATCCTTTCCTGGGGCACAGTTCAGCTTGTGCATCCAACAGCGCCTCACTGACCACGCGATAGCCCCTTGGGGTTATAGCTGGTTAATCCAACATTAACGTTATAACCATCTCTTGCTTATTAGCTCTCCACCTAATCATCCCACCGAACAACTTTATAGCGTAGGCTTAGGAGCTCTTTCGATCGACCGTGTTATCGGTAAAGGAAGCATCGCTAGCGACTCGGAAATCATCTTCTCCTCCATATTAGAGCGTTAGGAACTTCGTTCCTTATAGGTACAGGAGCACCCTATTTGCGGCGGCTTAGTATTTAGACCTAAGGTTAGTTATAAAGCGCGCTAGCCTGGATACGGCGAAGGCAACGTCGGGCCGTGTAATTACCGCTGCATATAATAAGGAACCTATTTTCCGCAGGTAGGTTATAATGTCGGCCTTGCTAGCTAAGCCTTTAAATGGAAGGAGCTCTTCTTTAGTCATTAGGGTGCTCGCTGCCTACTTAGTTTACATTAGATTAGCGATCTTCTCACAATATAATACTTAAGAGAGCTAAATAAGCTTCTTCTCTCTATCTTTAAGCAGTTTAATGCTTAGGAACCACTGTAGCTCCTTTCCTCCTATAAGCTGGTATCTTTGCTTCAGTTGCTCGATTAGGGTGAGGGCGTTAGCTTAGTCCCTTTCGTTAAACGCCAGGATGATATCATTTACGTAAAAGAAAAGGATCACTTCATTCTTAATGAAGCAATAGGGCTTATAAGGCACTTGTTAGAAGCCGAGGGTGCGTAAGGCTTATATAAGGGATCTTTACTATAGTAATAGCGACCGCCGAAGTCCGTATAGCGCCTTATTAAGCTTAAGTATTGTTCCCGGCTTTCGATAGCTTAACGGCATCCTTATAAATACTTCTTCGTTGAGTTTTGCGTTAACGAACGCGTTAACTACGTCGTACTGTAATAGCTTAAGGTCGTATCGTGTAATAATAACGATTAGCATTCGAAAGGATCTTCTAGCTAATATTATTACGTAACTACTTACGTAAGGGTTAAGGAGCTGTTAATCACCTCTTATAACGAGCCTTACTTTAACTTTATCGAATCTGCCGTGCTTATTAAATTTATATATATATACTTACTTACAGTTTAAGATCTTTTGTCCTTTAGCACTTAGATCTTTAAAGCAGATTTCCACTTAAGACTTTATATCCCGGTGGCTGCGTAAGTGTACTTCTTCTGCTTCTTTAAACTGCTTACTTATAAGATAGTCCTTAAGCTTTACGTAGCTCTTTAAAGGCGTTAAAAGATTTTTTCAGTGTAATAACCGAGGCTTCCTTATTAACCTTTCCATTATAACTTTTATAAGGACCTTCTTCCTTAAGTTCTTTATTACTTTTACCCGGGTCCTTATAAAGAAGGCTCCTTATTAGTAGTTTATATAATATAGCTTCGAAGTAAATAAAGGATGCTTTAACCTTATTTAGCTTACGCTTAATTAGTTTAACCTTATTTAGCTTAATATACTTAATTAGTTTTTTAGCCTTAATTAGCTTACGCTTAACTATTTTTAGTTTTTAATGCTTAAAGTATAATCCTTTAACTTTATTTAGCTTACGCTTAATTAATTTAACCTTATTTAGCTTAATATGCTTAATTAGTTTTTTAGCCTTAATTAGCTTACGCTTAGCTGCTCTTTAAGGTTTAAAGGCCTTTAAGTCCTTAATTTAATAACTGTTAAGAGTTTAACAGCATCTTGCCCTTAGTCTTTAATACTAACGTTTAAGATCTTTAACCTTAATTAACTTATGCTTAGTTAGTTCCCTTCTCCCTGCTTTATTTAGTCCACTGCTCCCTCCTTTCTTATAAAGCACCCTTTAGGTTTTAAAGGTAACAGCTTTCTTAATGGTCTAATTATAGCTGCTAGCATTACTGCTAGCGGCGAGGGTAGTAGAGTTAGTAAAAGCTTAAATTTAGCCTCTATATACTCACCCCTTAACTGCTTATTTACGCCTTATTTAACTGCTTCTTATAGTCTAACATTATAATCTTTAGTAGCTTCTTACGTATTAGTTTTATCTTTTATAAAGTCTTTTAAGTCTCTCACTTCTTAAAGATCTTTTAACGCTAATTAAACCTGCTTATCTTTTAACGTATAGCTCTTTTAAAGCTATTTAACTAACTTTTTTAAATTAACCTTACGAATATTATCTCTTATAGTCTTTAAGTTCTCGTTAAAGACCGTTTTCTTATCGAACATTACGTTTCTCGTAACCACGACTTTATTAAGGGCTAGGTTTTAAATCTTATAAACGTTCATTAATTAGTATCTTATTAAGTAGTTAATTTACGCCTTAAGGTTCATACGCTTTATACGCTATTCCCGCTTTATTACTTCCATAATAAGGGTGTAAGCTTTACAACTAAAAGTTTAAAGGTGGGACTAATGTAGCTTCCTTTACTCCTTATCCCTTAAGTAGAAGCTTTCGAATAACGTTTTCCATCTATTTTTATATCTTAACGTACGGTTTAATAAATATACCGCAGTCCCTAATATCTTTCTTTATAATGCGTTTAAAAGCTTTACACCTATTCTTATTAAGCGTATCTTTTCCTTTACCACACCCTTTAAGCGTTCCACGCCTTTATTTAACGCTTGCGTATAAGGAGGGGAAGGCTCGATTTTAATGCTTTAAAGCTTAATGAAGCGCTTTACTTTAAGCTTAACTATAACCATTTCGTTATCGCACTCGATCACTTTAATCTTAATCTTATATTAACGTTTTAAAAGGCTTAATAAGATCTTTAACCTTATAATAATTAATGTTACAGTTCGGTCTTTTAGGTAAAAGTCTTAATAGTATTTAGTCCCTCGATAAGTAACTAATATTAAGCTTAAGTAGCCTTTTTAATCTTCCTCGAAGTTATAGAAATCGATCGTTAATCTTTCTCCTGCTCCCTTACGTAGCTCCCTTAAGGTACGTTTAATTTAACGCTTAAGTTTTCCTTATGCGCAGGCCTTATACTTTATAGTTATAATGCCGTTAATTTGTACCCTTTAAGAGTTATTAATTAAGTGCTTAAAATCTTTTAAGCTTAAGTGACTGAGGCGAAGGTGCTACTTAAGAGCATTTACTCTTATAAGCTTCCTTTTAGTTTATATGTTAAACTTATTCTTACGCGTAAAGAAAGCTGCTCGGTTAACGTCTTCCGGAATATGCTTTATAATAAATTAGTCGTGGATTTTAATTAAAGTATATAAAACTGATTTATTTAATCGTTTTAAGAGCGTAAAATCTAACTTATTATCTTAATAAAATCCTCTTTAACGTAGTTTTCATAATGAAACTAGGTTATAAGTAATTTCCTTATAGTACGTTATATTATATAAGCGCAGTAACTTTTCCTTTCCAGCTAGCGGTTAAACCTTAATATTTACTTTACCGTAGCTTAGAATTAGTATTTAATAATCGCCTACTTAAATGCAGTCGCTTAACGCCACTCGCTTAAAGTTTAAGAAGCGGCTTATTTAATTAAAGATATGGAGGGTAGAATTAGAGTTAAGTATTGCCGAATAAATTAAGGGATAGGATTAAATTATGAACGCTGCTCCCTCGATAATTATAAAGGTTAACTTAATCTTTACTATCCTCCTAAGCAATTAAGAATGCTTTAAGGAGCGCTTCCTTTGCCCCGAATCCTTTAACGAGCTTATTAAGTCATCTTTCTTCGTCTTCTTTTTAAACTTAAGATTTTTAACTTCCTTTTTAAGGTTCTCATTCTCCTTAAGAGCCTTATTCACCTTCTCTTTAATATGATCGCGGGGTTTAAACTAATTAAAAGCTCCCTTTAAGAATAAGTAAAAGCACTTAGTTAGGACCTAATAATCTTGCTTACACGCACTGCACTAAGCTTTCTCCCTTAACCTCTCACCCTTTAAATGCTTCGTTTTATTTCTTCTTCCTCCTTTTTCCTTATGTTCTTTATCGTCGTTAACGTCCTTATTACGCTTATGGTTATAGAAAGAGCCCTTACTTACTTCGGGGCCGGTACAGGTGTTATTATTAAGGGTAAGCAACTTTCTATTAATAGTATTTATAAGGTCGCGGTAGTTAAGAGTGCCGCTATCGATCTGCTTATAGTGTGACATGTTAAAAGATTAAATTTAATACTCTTAACGCGGGTTAGCTCCCTTAATTACCTTCTCGAAATCGTTAAACTAGTCTTCAGTAGTCTGGACGTTAAGCACACCCTTTAACTTTACTTAAGTGAACGTATGCTCTTAATTTAGAACCCACTTGCTTATATCGCGCGGTTGCTTCGTGAGCGGCTTAACTGCCTACTAGTACTTATTACGAGCAATCTTTCTTTCCTCCGAATCTGTTACTCCTACTTATAACTTTAGGTTTACGTACCACTTATTAAGGGTGCCCTTAAGTAGGCATAAAGTCTTAATTAGATGTGCGCTGATCGTTAAAATAACCTAATCCTTAAGACGTCTGACGCGCTCAATCTCCTTTTCGTAATCTTCCTTCTCTTATCTGTATATAGCCATAGCCGTCTGGTAGTTGGAACGGCCTTCTGCTGTGAGCTCTGCAATGCTCCTAGCTGGGGCGCCGCTCAGATCCGGCTCCTCTAAGGTCGTAGTTACAGAGCTGTCGTTAACAGTGGTTAACGATCCTCTTGTTAGGCGGCTTCCTAACGGCCGCCCTGATCCTGATCCTGATGGCCCTGCGGCTCCCGAGGGTCTTAGAGCTATCATCCTCTTCTCGAAGATACCCACCTGGGGCTTTAATGGCATGGTGAGGAACTCCTCTCTCCCGACGAAGTTAGGATCGATCTTGTCCCACACATGGGCAGAGCCTACCCTGGTTTTGAACTGGTCGTCCCATTCTTCCTAGTCCTTAGCGCTAGTGAGGAAGACCTTCTTGTCGTTTGTTAACATGGTTGCTTGTTACGTATTGTGTGCTTAGAAGCGGTAGACTGTTATATTAACGTAGTGGAAGTCGACTGCGGACCGGGCTCATAACTGTTAGAAGTCACGGCTTGCAGTGCACACGTAGTAATTAAGGTCAACTTATGTTATTCTTAATCAACTATCTGGCAGGCCGTTTCTGGCCGTTTGATGGCTTATACGAACAGGTCTGGAATAAAGAAGAGCGCAATGGATCATCATTTTCCCGCGTTGTGGAGCAGTCCTTCCGTTTGCGCCAATTGGCTTCTTTGTCTGCCGGAAGCGCTCCATTCCATGCGTTGTGGGCCAAATGCGCCCGCATTCCTCAGGCGCCCATTCCACTGCTTCCGGCCTGCGGCCTGTCACATGACATCCTTTCCTGGGGCACAGTTCAACTTGTGCATCCAACAGCGCCTCACTGACCACGCGATAGCCCCATGGGGTTATAGCCAATTAATCCAACAATTACCGTCTAAAACGCGGGCAATGATATAAATACTTCGTCAAACGATGCCATGTTTTAGATCTTTTCTACTGCTTTGCTTGTAGGTTTGTTTGTTGCTGAACATGGAAAATTCTAGGTTTAATTTAACTCGGCTTAGGCGGGTGGGCTGGCTGGCTAGCTGGCCCTCTAGCTAGCTAACCCTCTCCTGCTTAGCTTGTTGCTTTTTTTTAATCCCCCCTCGCGCCTCCCCCTAAATGACTTACATAAGGCTTCTCACAACCTAACCCGGGTTGCAACCTATCCAACCCATCCAACCCCATAGCAACCCAACCCAGGCCTATGGGTTAGCAACCCACTGGGCTGCCTAGGTTAGATGGGTTGCTAAGGGGTTGCTAAGGCTAATAAGGGGCTTAAGAGGGGGGTAGGCCTCGCAGGCAGGTGGGCACCTTAGCCTGCACACTAAACCCACACCTGTACCAATACATATTCCTAACCCTAACCCCTTATCCCCTTCTTTTTCCCCTAACTACCTACTTACCCTAAGTAGCTGCACTCCTGGGCTGAAGTAGTTAACCTATACTAGTAAGGGCCTAAGCTCCTCGGCAGTTCATTAATGGAAGGCAAGCCTAGGCTGGCCCTAACTTCTACCTAACTTACCCTATCACTTTCGATCGAGGTGCTTTTATGCTTTCTTAAAGTTTCATTTAAATACAAGGTAAGATAGCATTTACAGTAGGATACGGAGCGTGATTACCGAGTTTCCCACTTCGTTTTAATAGTATATTTCAGATTAACGTAATTATGCCTTAACATCCCACGTTTAAGCAGTTAAAGATCTACCGGAACTAAGAACGAGTACAAGAAAGTCTCTCATAAATTTTAGCTAATAAAGGAAGTAGGGTCTAAGCTATCATCCTACGACCTAATTTAATAACCTACGCCCGCCGCCCATCCGCACGCTAGCAGCTGGAATGAACATTCATATCAAACGGACCACGGGTCTACTCGTTCCCGACATCGTCACATCGATCACAAGCTTAAAGACTCGCGAGCACCTACCTTAGCCGCTGTTCTAAATAGTTTATACACTCTGTTCCAAATCCTAATAGGTTCGGTCCATTCGGCTCCATCCTTAATGTAGAACCTTGTCCGGCTTCAAGCCCTAAATGGCGTTGCACCCATTCAACCAGGCCGAGATGGCGCTCATAGTAGGGTTGACGACGATGATGTTAGCGCGCCCAGTGAGCGCGATGGAGGCGTACCGCACCAGGGAGCTGGACGCGGCAATGCCGTTAAACACTTAGCCCTGCGCCAGCCACGTGGGTAGATTAGGGTAGTCGTTCAGCTAGACGAAGGTAGCGCCGTCCTCGGGGCGGGTCCAGATGTAGTCAGCCTTGCTATCTCTATAATAAGAGTCTCAGTCAGTTCCTATCCACAAGCCCAGTGAGGGACTGGAATAACTTGAAGCGGGGAGAATGTGACTCACCCGTTAATGTCGGCAAAGTGGATCTACGACGGGAGCCGCGAAATGCTTGACGCGTCGGCTGACGACAGCGCCCGCCAGTCCGTCAGCGGCGTATCTAGGCTGTAGACGTTGCGGTAGATGCTGGTGCCACCATTAGGATGGAGGAAGATGTAGTCATCATAACTATCGCCGTCGATGTCAGCGAAGCGAATATTGGCACTGGGGTCAAGGCCTGTCGTGATGGAGCCGATAGGCTCCCAGGTCTAAGGGTGGACTCAGTCGGTCGAGGGCCCACCGTTAAGGTAGGCCGTCAGCTCGCCAATCATGAGATCAAGGATAAGGTAGTCGGCCTTACTATCGCCGTTAATGTCGCCGAACTAAACTTACGAGGCCAGGCTGGCTCTTAAAGCGATAAGACTTCCCCTGTTCATTAGGTTCCACAGCTATCCCAAGACATCGCTAGACTTAGGTAAGGAGTTCAAACTAGCCATTTTCCCTAGTCAGCATATCTTCTCAGCAATAAGTGGCAGCTACGCTAAGCCAGTAACTCACTACATGGTCGGGGCTCTGGTCGAGGTATCAAGCCAGATATAGTCGTCGAGCTAAGATGCGGCATTAGTAGTGCGACCTTCATACTTTACGGTACCACTCACACCATCGCTATCAATATCGGCAAACCTAATGTTGTCCAGGGCAGTGAGGGAGTCGGTCGTGCCGCGGTTCCACCAAAGCCAGATAACGCCATTATCATTAATATAAGCATAGTCGTCTTTACCATTGCTATCCAGGTCAGCAAGTTTAATGGAGCTCGGAAGCTGTGTGATACCGTTGGCAATGGTTTTAGCTGGCCCCTGGTTAATGTATAGGGGCACGCCCTCATTGTACGTCGATTAGTTCAGGAAGCCCGTGAAGCCAGCCTGATCATCCCAAATGAGATAGTCTAATTGTAACCAGTCAGTGCCTGCGGTGTTAAAGCACAATGTAGCCAAGACTCGTCATTGCGACCATCTCCATTCATCTAGACGCATAAGTTAGAACTGTTAACTAGGTGGGAAATGTCTCCAAAACTCACATCGGCAAAAACCAGCGTGGTGATATCCGACACCGCACCGGTGGCGATGCCGCCCTAAGCCAGGAACAAGACATCTATTCCTCCCACCGTTCCAGTGTTCATATAGTGCAGGAGGGCGCCACCCTCGCCGACAACGACATAATCCGCCCTACCATCGCCATTAATGTCTAGGAATCGGAGCATGTCCCAGTTCGCGTAAGGAACGCCCGAGGCGATTTAGCCGCCCGCGGTAAACTTCCATCCATTAACCCAGTCATCGTCGGGACCCCAGTTCCACCAGATGTTAACGGCGCCATTATCTGGGTCGACAACCATATAGTCTTCGAGACCGTCGCCATTCATGTCCTGTTTACGTGAAGCTAAGTCATTAGCCGAGATAAAAGACGAGCTTATATGGTTTGCTTACAGCGATAAAGACCAAGTCTACGAGTCCGGCTCCGCTGCCGATGATACTGTTATTAGTGCCTATGGGAGACTACGGATTGGGGAGGTTATTCAGCCAGCATATAATCATGCCCGTCTCGGCGTCGAGCTAAATATAATCCGCCTTTCCGTTTCCATTCATATCGTGCAGCCTCACATAAGTAGCGTCGCGCTAAATACCGCTAGCGACCTCGCCCACTTAGACCCAGTTCTTAACATATTTCCAAGTGCCTAGGTGGCTAAGCCTGAGCATGATCTCACCGGTGGGGTACCATTTTAAGGGGCCGCTACAGACCCTTAGCATAGTATTACTTAGCTTAGTCGAGTCACCCATGAATGCATTGTAAATAATATTAAATGAAGTGCGCTAAATAGGGTTAAGCCCTTAATTCGGGGGCAGGATGTCAGTCGCAATTCCGCCATTTCCGTCTCCCGTATAGGTCGGATCCGGTCCTTCTAAGGCCTCAATCTAGTCCGAGGGGATTTAGCTAACAAAGTCATACCAGTAGTCACCCAGCAGGTGATAGCGGTCAGGTGGACGCAGTCTTATAGTTCAGTGTCAGAGGGAAAGGTAAAGAAGTCGGCCGTTAAGACGTAGTAGCCTTTACTAGAAAAGTTAGTGTAAACCATGTCCAGAATTAAGCTATTAAACGTGTTTATATTACTCTTCTGGAATGCTATATTAAAGCATACATTAATAATCATAACAATAATAATAATGATCGATAGGTTCATATCTAGCATTTAGCTGATCAGGGAGGAAAGGCGCCTAACAGCAGCTACTAGGTCGTTTCCTTCAATAGCGATGTTAGTGTCTTAATTTATGTCATTAATTCCGGCGTGTAAGAGAATGATGTTAAGCCGCTACTATAGTAAGTCGCCGACGTGATCTGCAATATACTGAATTATTTTGCCGGACTATGCTGCCTATACATAATTACGCGTCAGCTTTAGCACCTAATACCTCGTAAGTTAAGTTAAGGACGCATGTTTAACAAACCACCCGTCAGCTATAATGCCCACTGCCGACTCGACTGTTCCCATAAAGATAACATTGTCCTTAGCCAAATCATTATGGAGCTCGAGTCTATAGCTATTCCCGTCGCTGGCCACGCCGTTCTCCAGGTTATTACTCTTAAACCTGACGGTAATAGAATCTCCCATGGGGAGGATGCGCAGTTCGGTGCTGGGCTTCAATAGCTAACCCGTAAGCTAAGCACGATACTACAGCGGAGCAATAGGAGGCGCTTATAACCTAGACGGACTCGGTACGTGGGTAAAGACTGGAAACGTGCTCGTTAAGGTTATTATCAGCGCCGAGGTGGCGTCGCAGCTCGTCACAGTCAAATAGGTCATCGTGCACTCGTACTGCGGCGCCCACGCGTTAACGCTACACCTAGCACCACATTAGGTAGCTATCTTTAAGGGATACGCGGTAACGGCGGGCCCGCCATATAAAGAAGCCGCAGAGATAATATTATTAGTCATAGTAACGCCGTTAAAAATAAAGGCCTATGATAGCCCGAAAGCGCCTATAGCCATCTATCGCAGCTCTTAAGGAGGAACGCCAGGATTTAGCTAGGCTCCTTAGGTTAAAGCTTATGGTACAACCGTGTTAACAGCCGCTACCACGTCGGCCTCGGTCTACGGGAGATGGCCCGGATCCACGACTAAGTAGTCAGCGATCCCCTCGCGGCTAATGCCATTAGCTAGTAGGTTCTAAGCGCTGCACACGACGTCAGCCAGGTTCAACGCGTGCTTGCTAGTAGGATTGTTAAAGAAGTCAGCACCCACGTCGCAATCGCCCTTATCGGTGCCCGATAGCAGCGCCTGAACGTGCGCTGCAACGGCGAGATCCAGCTTGATGCCCACATCGCCTAGTTTCGCACCGCTTATAGCACTCGCAAAGGTGGTGATGGTAGCTGCCACACTATTTAAAGGCTATCAGTCAGCCTCGCAAGAATTCTCGGGGGAAAAGTCGGGAATTCCGGATTAGGTGCTTACCCGGTTGGGGTAGTCTGCTTTAAAAACTCAGTGATGGTGGGTATAGCAACGCTGCTGCTCGTAACAACCACTATGGAAGTTACAGTCTCAAGCCTGAAGGCATCCTTGATCTGAGGTGGTAGAATGACCAGAGGCTAAGGCACGTAATATTCCTCGCTCTCGTAAAAAAGCGAGAAAAGTACGCCAGCTAGTGCAAAGACACCGGCGCCGAAAAGAGCCGCTTAACGCGGAGCAAGCTCATTAGACACGTTTACGTGAGACTACAGAATGATACGGTCGTTCTCGAGGACATCCATCATAAAGTTATAGCACGCTGAGTCGAACTCGGCCTCGCAACTACTGCCCAGCGCGCCTTAAAGGCTCGTCAGCTTGTTTAGCGATAGGAATATTATGATTTCATTATCTAACGGGTCCCCCACTACCGTGATCTGAATCGCGGATCCGGTAAGAGTGGGCGTAGGGACCTAGATAGAGTTAGTGATTAGAATCTAGACCCATTAAGCTTTTAACATACCCCATTTATCATGTACTAGTTAAGGTCGCCGACGAAGACAAAGTCTACATCACCGAGAACACCCTACGTTAGCGAGCAGAGGGTTAAAATATTTAGGAAAGAGGCTAAATGACCACTAAAAGATGACATCGTGTTAGAACCCATAAAAGGGAATCAAGGGAGTGTAATATATACCTAGGTAGGCATGATCCTAAGCAGGCGCTCGATCTTGCCACACACGATATATACCTAAGTATATACTATAATGAGGCTAAGTATTATAACAGTATCCTTATAAACTGAATAAGAATGAGAATGGATGGAGCAAGGCCTTCTCTCCTTTCCTTTTCCTCGTTGATACGCTAAGATTCATTTTGCCACGCTGCATGCCTTCCTACCCCTTATCTTCCTTTTACTTAGCATTGCTCGAACCGCACGTCGCTTTGCCCAGCACTCGTCTTTTTCGGCACCTCCCTCTCCGAGCCTTGCTCTCCCTGTCACTCGCTGTTTAAGACTCGCTCCATACACAGCATTTCACGTCGCAAAGTTTCCTATAGTTTGTACGCCAATTCCGTATCTGCCTAGCGGATTCCTAGCGTAATTACGAGACCTTCCCGTCCTAACCAGTCGCAAAATTGCCGTAGGTACCAACCGCGGTAATGCGTAAAGGCGCCAGGAGGTCTCCCCCCCTCCTCTCTATATTCCGGCATCTCCATCTGCAGACTACTAATGTCATTAGCCGCAATCGGACCGAATGCCAGCGCAGCTGCGGCAAGGCATATAGGCGGCTAATCGTGAAAAAAGCAAGTTAGTATCCTAATTTAACTCGGATCACACGGTGTGATTCCAGCAACCGCAAATAGGGAAAGGAAAGCCAGGCCTTAGGATGGCTACATAGCCGGATGTTAGATAGCGGGCGCACGAGAAGGGATTAATTAGGCTGGAAACGCATCGTTAGCTGCTAGTAGGCGTGTGACGCATCCGCTACGACCGCGTCGCACTTATAGAGGGCGTTAGCTAACCATTACCCGCCTTGCAGCAGGGATACGGCGTAGGGCGTAGGGTCGTTAACTCGATAATGGCCCCGGTCGAGACAGCCACATTAACACGACCAGTGTGCAAATGGTGTCAGCTCTAAACGTTCATTAAGCGGAGCATGAAAGCCTGAAGCGAAGCGGAGGGTTAAAGGCATAATGTTTTCCTACATGAGTCAACTCGCCGAAGTTTCTCGCGATTAGATTAGTTAAAGATAAGATGCGATAAGAATCTTAAGCGGAGAGAGGTTAACGGGTTTTAAGGTTTTGGTTAGCCCTGCTAACGGACTATTAATTAAGGTCAGCCCTCGGTCAGATCTAACGGCCCGTATTAACGAACTGTTAATATAGTTAAACCTTAATTAAACGTCGTTACGTGATTCAGATTATCAGAGACACCTTCTCGTGCTCCGCTTAGCCCCTTCCGTATCGCTAAGCGGCACGGTAATGTATTTTATAAATGATATAGCTAAGTTCATACCTACACATATCCGGCCCTACTCCACTAACTTATAAGAGCGGGCTAAGCGCAGCGAATAGCGATGGTAAATTTATACCTTTAGCGTACCCCGTGCCACGCCCTACTTATCCTAGTGTTCCACAGTCACTAGATTAACCTAAGATAAATAAGGCGTGGCATGGGTAGCAATTAATGCGTCCCTAAAAAGGAAGTCTCGGGGGAGAGGCATTAATTCCTCCGCCCACTTACCGCTTATCTAATCAGAACCTCTCTTAATAGCCCCACCTTATTCCTCCACCCGAGGCTCCAGCTACTAAATGCTTAACCACGAGGTTGACTATTCTTAATAAAAACTTCACAGCGCTATCCCCTTAATCTTCCGTCCGAAAGGACCTTCTCTAAGTAAGTAGGTAAAAAGATTATAATAAGGTAGAGCAGAGCGCCTAAGTGCCCCATAAAGCGTAATCACCTGTGCCTTTATAAAATCTCACTCTTTCTTTTAATCCGTATTTACATGAATTTTAAAGTAAGCACGGGCCACCTACAGGGTATTGACTACGGTTCTTTTCTTCTCTGTTTTCTCCCGAAGCAGAGACGCACCACCGCCATGGCCCTTAACGAAGCCTTCCTCAACGCATGCGCTGATGGGGACCTCCAAAAGGTGCAAAAAGCCACCGCCAACGAGTCTCCAACGGCCGAGGATCTCGACGAGGGGCTAGCCCTTGCCACAGAGGGTGCCCACCCCGAAGTTGTTGTGGCGCTCTTTGCCGCTGGGGCAACTGTGTCGGAGCAGGCTCTGGATTTTCTTCCGAGCAAGGACTGCAAGCAGAGTCCCATTATAATCCGGCATTTCCTGGACCATGGCATGAGCCCCAATGTGCGGCTTTCGAACGGCGAGCCGCTGCTACGGTACGCGCCGCATCTCGCAACTCCGTGATTATAGCTAACAAGATTGTGACGCAGCTTCATAGCCAGTGCCGCCTGCGCCCGCGAGCTCCTCTCTCGCGGCGCCGATCCTAACCTTACGGGCCCCCGTGGTGTCAGCCCGCTGGTATCCGCCATCGTCAGCGCCGACAAGCCGAGCGCAGGCACTGATCTGATCGAGCAGCTGATCGGATCCGGGGCCCACCTCACCTCGGACCTGCTCTTCGCCGCCGCTGCACCACGTGTGCGTCAAGGGCCTCTCGTGACTACTTTACTCCTCCGCAAAGGCCTCGATCCCAACGTCGAGTCAGCCGAGTGGGGGACGCCCCTGCACTGCGCCGTTCGCGCCGGCAAGCCGGACACGGTAAAGGCGCTGCTCGATGCCGGCGCCAACCCCACAGCACGCGCGACAGGTAAACATATCGGGGAGAATAAGACGCCTTTAGAAGTGGCAAAAGCCATCGGCCAGCGGGAAGTGCGCGAGACCATCACTAACCTACTTCGGTCCTATGCAGCGACTTCACGAGAGTTGGCCTTAGGGAGCGAATCGTCTGGTTATCCAACTACGACCCACTAACAGCCTTTTTCCGGACATGCTGACATACCGACTAAGCTCTAGTCGGTCAGCATGCTAGATCAGTTAGCGAGGCTATGTTAATGTAGTTAAGGATGGTATAATAATTATTAATTTAATGGATGCAAGTTAGCAGGAGCAAGCTACTGCACTATAAGGTATCGAGACCACTGTTTCCACTTGCAATCCCACCATGACAAGTCGCGGGAAAGGCAACAATGTAACATCCCTAGGGTTTATTCCCGTCACTCGCTGCTAAGTAATTAAGACGAGCAGAGATATCATGGAAGGAAAGGCGTTAGCATTCTCTTCCCGTCACTAACCCCTACACTTTACGTAAGCATTAACGGTCTAGTCTAAGATGAGATTATATGCCCTGCTTCTTTAGCTGACCATTATGGTCTCTGCCCAGTCACTCGCTAATTATATGATGACTCGCTTAAGACTGGCCTCTCCGCTCGCCGATAAGTCCATATATGCTAACGGGGAAAATATGTGAGCAGATGGACTAGTCTCTCGGCCCTCTCTCGAGGATCGAGCCTTATATCACTTGGTTAAGCGATCCCGAAGCAAATATAGACCTAGCTTAACGACCACCGGCGTAACGAGCCAGGTACAGCAAAGCTCGGCATCTTTCGACATCATTAAGCTCTCACGTAATGTCTCCTCGGATCCCCACGAGGTGGCTAAGCGGATGGAGCTGCTTAAGAGAAGCATCGAGGCCTTTTACTGGAGAGAGCTACCACTAATGTCTGAGCTCATCGTGCCGGACTACGAGACGGCTTACGCGCTAGAGATAAGCATGGCCGTCCTTAAAACGTTCGCCAGCCTAGGGCCAGGCGAGCAGTTCAGCACCGGCGTCTCACACCTATCTAGCTGCACGACTATATATATCATCAGCCGCATGGGCGTCTACGCTACGCACTGGTAGGAGAACGTCTCATTCGACTTGGATGACAAGTAGCGCGACCCGCCCAACTAGACTAATAAGGAGCTGTTCTAGACCACCGTCATCAACGTTATACGGAACGGTAGGACCTACCATCCTAAGCTCGATGCCTCGCTGATCGTTGATGACTCGATCCACGCCTATTTAGTCCACCCCACGTAGACCTCCCTCGAGGCCGGGCCCAGCGACGTCGGGTACTCGCAGCAGTGGCAGCAGATCCACAATATGGTCGGCGACATCATACCGGCGCTTAAGGACGCGAGCCGATAGGTGGACTACCCCTATATCACGCTTAATAACAATGACGCTAGGCTGGATGCCCCGTCAGGCACTAATGGCAAGAGCGTCTTTAAGTATGACTCCGCGCATAAACTTGGCAATGGCCAAACTACGCATAAAGCCACCTTATAGGTCGAGGACTAGATCATGCTAAGGCATGATGACTAATAGTAAGAGCGTGGGCTGTGATGGCACTTAGGCTGAGGCGTACACAGGTTCCCTTAAGCTTAGCATCCGGTTACTGAATTATAACATAACACGCTATAATCAAATGTAAAGAAATCTTATCCTTCTATACTGTAAACCTTAATACTAAAGGAAAGTATTCACATCTATACTTAGCTTCCCTTAGCTTAATAAATAGTTAACAATTCATTTCAGTCTAAACGACTCTCGCCTGTTCCTTCTCCATCCTATTAAGATGCTCCGCGTATAGGTCCGGGACAACCTCGGTACGGAACTTACGCACGGGGACTCGATTTTGAAATAGTTCACACAACTAAGGCCTATCATCGGCTGGCTTTATCGGTGAGGCTTATACCCACAAACCGAAGACCAAGTTAGTAATGGTAAAGATAACGACGATGATTATAATGAAGAGGCCGATGATGTTAAGACTCTTAATGGCGAGGCTTCTAAACTTAGAGGCGAGTGAGTCCGAATGAAAGCGAGGTGTAAAAAGTCTTACAAGTTAACTTACACCATGTCATTCTTAGGCCTGTATAGGCCCCTGAATATTCGCAATAGGACCTAAATAAACACGTCGCAGGTGATGCATGACTAAGGGCTAAAGATCCGATAGATATTAGGTCTTAGCAGCAACCATAGCACTTAAGTTATCCTAGAGTAGGCTTCCCTGGATTCGCAGAGTACTAAGGTATCCTGGTGATTTCATTAGTTGGCTCAGCCTTTCGGCTGGGTCGTAGTTAACGTTGACGGTGACGATGAAACCCTCGGGTTCTCTCGATGCCGGCGCCATATATAATACGATACTAGCTAGGTCGGCCATAAGAAAGATGTAATTGATAAAGCCCGACGGGAATTTAGGAGACTTTATAAACTCTCGGAAAGAGCTGGTTCGCTAGCAGTTAGTCTCGGAGCCTAAGCAGATTAGGTCAGGCTGGGCTACCAGCTGCTAAACGTCACCCCACCATCGCATAAGCACGCTAATGACACAGGTGATTACGGCAAGCCGCAGAAGCTGCCTTACGATAATTAACCACTGAGCACGAACGACATAATGCCGTCTCTTTTTACTCTAGCCGCCACCACTAGCCCTCTCATCGATCACCCTCTCGAGCATTATGCCTGAAAATAAATCTCGCCTACTGGGAAATCTTTAGCGCTGTGTTAAACTCCTAAAATAAAAGTTAAAGAAGGATGATAGTAGATAAGATAGCTAGGTTACACCGCCCGCCGTGCTTGCAACTCCATCTAAAAGCACTACTAGGAGCTTAATAACAGATGCCTAGACTTTCTAAACTGCCTAGACCGAGTCTGTTCCTCTGACAATAGAACTGCAGCATGCTGCATCATCTCCTAACCCACCTGCGTCCTCGGAGCTAGCCACGACGCCTTTCGCTGAATATCCTCCACTCGATGCCGTAACAAAGTCTCGAGAGGCTACTTTTGCTTAGGAAAAAAAACGCCATCGACCCCGAGCAATTTTAGAACTAAGCTTATAACGAACTTAAACGTGACGAGCCTAAGTTGTTTAACTTCTATAAGATAATTCTCTCCCGTGACCTTAATAGCTCTAAAGGAGCTAAGGGAAATATTATTAAGTAGATGGACTGAACGCAAAGATGACATTAGATAGATTATCTGCTTAATGCTAACTTAAATAAGACAGTAAAGCTAACTAAGGTTAAAAAGAACATTAGCGATGCTGTGAACATCATCCTCTCCATTAAAGAAGCAATAAGTAGCGGTCTATAGGCTATTCCGATAGCCGCCCTTACGTGGACCGGCGTTTACGTCGTACTAAAGGCAAGTTTACATCTCAGATTTAACTATTTACTTTAATCATTTCGTAGGTCTTTTAGAATCTAATTAACGAGATGATAACAAATCGAGAAGGAATCATCTAGGTCGTCCGGAATATAAAGTAGTACTTTAGCCTCTCGAAACTCCTTTTTAAAGAGACGTCCTAGAACGACGAATGCTTTATAAAACTACGCGAGCTCTTAACGGATTGGATCCTCGACCTGTATAAAGTGCTTCTTAAGTATATTATTAAGAGCATTTGTACATACTACTGAAGTCTTACTCTCTAGCATCTCCGGGACTTAGTTAAATTCGATGGCTGGAGCAGAAGCTTAGACGATGTGACTAAGGCCGAGAATTCCATTAAGGTGGCCGCTAGCACCTTTAGCGTCAGGCAGGCTAATTCTTACCTCGGACTCCTTATTAATAGGTAAATTTCTAAGGCATAAGACGAGATCATATAGAAGTTATATGTAATAAATATAACCGCCGAGATCGAGTCGCTTTAGAAGTGGAAGAATCACTTGCTCGCGGACTCGTATAAGTGGATTCTAACAACTAAGAGTATAAGAACTTCACTGACTAGCATTACTGTAATACGAAGAGGCTTCTATAGATAAAGAGCGATATGGGAAAGGGGAAGACGATGCTGCTTATTAACGTTGTCCGCAAACTTATAGACTAGCTAAAAACGCATTTTAACGAGTCCCACCTATTATACTTCTTTTACCACCCCACTGTATGCAGAAGCAGATATTTAAGCACAGTGCTCCTAATTAGAAGTTTAAGCTAGGCTAAAATAAGAAACACGTTATGGTATCTGTTTTAAAATCCTTACGTCAGATTTAAAATAAGAAATACGCTAAGTATCCATTTTAAAACACTTATATTAAATAAGCCATTTATTTAGCTGAGGACATGTATGTTAAATCACTAGGTTACATAAGATAGCCTCTCATAAATAAATTTAAATAACTATACTCTCATTCCATCATAAGAGTTAATTAAATAAGGCATGTTAATAAGTTAATAAACGTAAGTTAAATCCGAGAAGGTTTTAAATGAAAAAATCTTAAGGTTAATAAAGTCTTTAAAAAGAAGTCTTTAAGGATCGATTTTATCGCAAATAATTTCTTATCGGACGTTAAAGCTTTAAGGAGGAATTTTAAATGAACGTGCTTATCTTTTAAACCCTTACATCAGCCAACCTTTCTCGCTTAAATGAAAACCTCGTAAGAGGAACTTCATACAAGGTAAAAGCTCGTCGGAGAAACCTCAGGGAACCGTGCCCATCTTAGGAAGCAGTACATCCTAAGAGGAACTTCGGGTAACTAGGCTTATTCCACGAAGCCCTACATCACCTGACCCATTTCCTGGTATGAGGAACTTAGTACAAGGTAGAAGCTTGTTGGAGAAACCTCGGGAATCGTACCTATCTTAAGAAGTAGTATATTAGCTAAGCATAAGGATCTTAAGAGGAACTTTAAGTGACCGGGCCCATTTTATGAAGCTCCACATCGCCCGACTCATTTCCTCATATAAGGAACTTAGTACGAGGTCCTAGTTCGTCGGAGGAACTTCGGATAACTGGGCTCATTCCACGAAGCCCTACATCGGCTAAATTTTCTCCGATAAACTATTTCCTTATATAAGGAACTTCGTACGAAGTTCTAATTCCTTAAAAGAAGCTTAGGAGACCAGATACATCGGAGGACCCTGTAAATCATAAGAGATTTCTCATAGGACTAAAAAGTTTATCTAAGGCACCTTAAGATACTTAAAGGTAAGGTCTATTTAAGGACCTCGAGCAGACTTAGCCTTAAGATACTCGAAGATAAGGTCTATTTAAGGACCTCGAGTAAACTTAGCCTATGTTAAATAATGTTTATATTTTCTCCTTTTTTAATTCCCTAAGTTAAGGATATTTACTTTTTTCTTATTCTATATAAAGGCTAATTTACGGGAAATGCATTAAGGATTAAGTTCATTCTATAAAATGTCCTCGTTAGATTAGTTTTCTGTTTAAAAATGGGCTTAATAATCTTAACTTTTAACATTAAGTGGTGGTTAGGTTCATTATAAAGGGAACCTTATTAGATTTCGTTAAGCGGGTATTAATATTAAGTGGTTATAGTCTTTAAGCACCTGATCTACCTTACTTATAATAGGCTGCCGCGGCGGAATGCTAAAGCTGTCTTTAAGTTATAGCTTTAACATAAGCTTGATCTTAAGCCTTATTACCGAGACTAGTTTAAGGCTCTAAACAAATAGGGACATTATTAAAATAGACCTATATAATGGTTAAGAACTAGTTTTTACTTTTAAGCGCACTCGGTAAAAGTATGAAAAAAGTATAAAAAAAGTATAAAAAAAGTATCTAAAAAGGTACTACGTCGGTCTTCCTTCATTAATCCAGAACACATATAGGCTTTAGAATTCCAACTAGTTCCTCGTTTAATTCACCTTAAACTCCATAATATATGCACGGCTTATGTCCCTCTCCTTCTCCTAAGATTCATTACCACCCTTCCATTTCACAAGGTATTCGATCCTCCCGCGTCGCGTACGCTTCCCGAGCAATTGCTTAATCACGAAGTGGTTCCCTTCATAGCTTGCCTCGAATTCATTAACCAACTCGGCGTTAATATCTCTCTGCTTCTCCCACGTATTATACTTATCTTTAAAGCCTTTCCACTTTATAAGATACCAAGTCGTTCTACCCTGAGTCCATTTACTAAGCAATGTATTGACCTCTTAAATGTTGTCCTCGGCGTCTATTGCAACTGGTTAGCTAACTACCCCTTAGTTTCTAAAAAATAGGCTAGCTATCATCATTTCTTCCCCGCGTCCGGTCTTAAAGTCAGCTGCGTAAGAAACATATAATAAGGATAATAGCGAGGTATCAGTACTGGAACAAGAATCCTAAGTGCTATCTTAGCTGCCGGAGCATAGTGAGGAGCTGCTGAAAGAAGTTAGTGTCCGCCTTATATAACCCTGCTCATAAATTAGCTAGATCAACTTAAGCACTGATTCAGGGTTCCTAAGTTCGTGTCGCGGTGAGTTAAGGGTCGCAAATTCATTCTACGTTAATAACACCCGCGTTACTATAAATGTCTTAGTAAAATAAGAAGCGCCCAGAATATATAGCGCGGGAGAGCATCCCGTCAGGACGAGATATAGTTAATACGCAGTCGGAGAAAATGTAAAGCTCTATACCGGTGGAGTTACGTGGATAGGCAGGAATGAAGTATCCATTTTAAGTATAAGCTCCGTTAAAAGGTTATGTTCTATTAGTCATATAGCCATTTAATAGGATAAACCACTTCGCACCTTATTGTGTTTAGTTTAGACAATGGTGTCGAAGCCGGTATTATTTAGAAATAAGCTAGCTCGAGATAAGGGGCGAGAAATGGGTTGTATTGCCTGTCTATGAACCGGATATTAAACTGACTCATTTGCTTATAAAAAAGGAGATGCGAGATATTTGATCTAAGCACTAAAAGGGCAGGCCCTTATCAGTGCTGGAGAGGAAGATTTAAGCACCTTACAGGGAAGCAAGTTAGCTAACTCTAACCAAGGAATACCTGCTGGCTTATTTCCATCGAAAGGAGAACTTTGAACGGCTGAACGGCTGAACGGCTCATATGTTAGGAGTCTAAATCAGAGCAAAAGATAAATTTTCCATGCAACTGAAGCACCTCACTTAACTAAGGGACCATTTATAATTCTATTAGCACCCACGTTAAATATCGACAAGCTATTCCCCTGCCCATAATGTCTGCTTTTCAAAGCAAATTCGGCCTCAGTAATAACTTATCGGATTAAGAATATAATGCATTAAGTCGGTCTAAGGTACCTTAACTATACCTCGAACCTCTCTTTTAAAGCTACAAATAAGCTCGTAGCTCTAACAGCTTAAAAGATGGAGGCTTTTACTATAACGTATTTAAGGATATAGTCTCATAGGTTATTAAAGCCTTAACTTAGTACCATGTAAGGGATTTAATGGACCGGATCTTATGGAATCCTAGCTTATATCGCCACGCATTAACGGTCTTTAATCCACAGTAAAAGCTATCACCTCGCTAACTTCATCCATGCTATAGCCCTTAAGCTGTGGAAACAACCTAAATCTGCCTCGATGCTTAGGAATATGCTAATCAACAACCCATTAGGAGCATGAAAGTTAGTCTTTCACCACCTCCTGCCCTGCTAAACTGGGCTCTAAGTATATAAATGTATTAAAGAAATAACTTAGGTAATACGGACTTAAAATACGTCGCATAATCTCTAAATGAAGGGGAGGCTAAGGAGGGGAGGGCCTATTATAATTAGCATAACTCTTTAAATGGCATTTCTTCACGGCCTTACTAGGGTAAGGATAGGATCATAATAGAAAGACGGACTAATATATTCCGCGAAGACCTATAAGTTAATGAAAGAGGTAATAGGGAGAAGGTGCTGCTTAGCTAGTTAAGGGGTCGATAAACGCGGCATAAGAGAGTTAAGAGTATGAGCTTAGCATAGCCGCCTCATATGTTATCTTGCTAATTAACAGTCCCGGAAGTGTTAACATCCCGCTAGGAAGGAGGGGACTAGGATATTATCAGTTCATAAAATATAATCATCGTAAAGCGAGACGTTTAAGGCTATACTATAATTAACTGCCCTAGCCATAGGGAGTGAAGACTACGTTTTAAAGACTTAGGCATTACAGAATCTTCTCAGTCTCAGCCCACAAGAGTCCCTTAAAGAACAGTTAAGGTACCCTTAACAACTTTTATATAAATGGTCGCTGCCTTACCATTTGAAATCTGCCTTAAAGTATCTTAAAAAGACTAAAGTGGTCGCTTTTAAAGCGTCAGTAAATTGATTAAAGGGTTACTGTCGTCTAGCTTAAGAGAAAGGCGTTCTTTCTTTAAAACATCACCATTCAGTCTGCGAAGATATATTACGCTTAGCATAAAGCTTAGCAATCTAATCTTCTCCAGCACGAATGAGCTAAGTACCATCATAGGCTAGCTAAGTCTCCCCCTCCCATATGGAGTCGCAGTGGTTCCTTCCATATGTCCGGCCACTATACCATATGATAATCTCCCAGGGGGGTTTTAAGAGGATGTTTAAGCTAATAGTTAGCCTTAGCCCGCGCACTTCTAAGAGACAATGGCGTCATCTCTACTGTTAGCATATAAAACTCCTATATAGTATGTTTTGCACCATACTATTAAATAACTTAATAGCTAATGTACTATAATAGCGATATGGACATTCAACTTAATACGGACACTACATATCTTTTAACGGATAAGACTACCCTAATTTAAACGCCGCGATATTTCGCGTCATCTGCGCCTTATTCTGTATTATCTTCCAATTATCCAGTCTTATCGGCATTAAACTTAAATTCATAACATGGGTAAGAATGAGACTTCTTATAAGGTTCAGGCTTATTAGGCTAATAAATGTTAAAGCAATATCGACCTTCCGCAGGATTTAAACTACCAAACCGTAATGCAGCAGCGATAAAAGATTTGATACTAGGACCATGGATGCGACGGCCGCCAATTCTCCTCTCGCGGTAATCTCTACTGACATCAGCGTGAGAAGTCCAGATAGGCACGCAAAGTTGCTTATGATAAATGCAGTAAAACATTTATTAAAGCCGAGGTAATAAAACACCACGTTAAGCGATTCCATAAAAGCAAGGATACTTAATGGTGCGGGACGTAATGTTAATTTAGTGAGGCTAAGCAAGGCTTTGGAAATTTAGTGTGGCCCCGAGGTTTAATCAGTGCATGTACACTATTCATAAGTGTAAGATGTGAAGAGAAACCTAAGAAATAGGAATTTAAGGTTTTCCTTTAGGTTCTTCTTTAAGGCACCTTAGGACGAGCAGGGGGGTAGCTCGGGGGCCTATTTTCAAGGCCTTGTAAAAGGTGCACCTCCGTAAGTGATTAGTTATTAGAATAAAAGCACAGGGATATCCCGGATAGCCCCTAACATAATAGGGAGTCAGATCTAACCCCCCCCCCCCTCCAAATACTGCTATCTTAGCATCCGAGTTCAAAGCACCCACATGCCCTCAGTCCTTAAGGGGGCTTAGTTTCGGGTACAATTTTAAAATCCTAAATTTAATAACACTCCGTAAAAAGGAATAAAAAGAGATCATTACCGCTTATCGTAAGTTAAATTAGAAACATCAGATGAGATAACCTAAATATGATAAAGCAACGTGGAATGCTGATAGGTAAAGGAGGAGTGCCATAAGAAACTCGTAAAATATATTCGTAAGTAATACTATACCTTTCTAACGCTAAGGTTAACATTCCTTAGAACATAAGCTAAGCATTAGTATAAAGCCCTCTAATATTCACCTTAACCCTCGCGTGAATGACCTATATACTTAAACAGTCCTGCCTAGTAAAGAGGATTTTTTCTCCGAGATATTCGCTAAGAATTTAAGTGATCATTTGGTCAGTACTTACTGGCTATTATGCTATGAAGTTAAGAAGACATTTAAGGCTGTTTCATTAAGTACGTAATACGTAGCCACTATAAACTCCATTATATCGGTATATTAAATAACGCGTCTCATTTTAAAGCATCCCTAACCTTCTATAATTATCTACATTAAGCCCTAGCTTTAACGTTATAATTACCTAACTTAAGGAGTAAAATGCGCGGCTTTCTTAAGAAGTTTACGAGCTAAGAAGCAGAGTAAATGTAAAATCCAAATGGAGACAGCTCGCAAAAGAAAATACCTATCGGTTATAGGTGAATTAACGACGTTTAAAAGACCAGGTTCAGGGATATATAAATATAGCGGATTACTTTAAGAGCAGTATTAAAAGGTGCTTTCCCGGATTAAACATTATATTGCCTATATTAAAGGACCTAAGGAAGAAGGTGTCTTTAAATAAAGACCGCATGATTCGTTCTCACATAGGGCTCTAAAACGACCTCCTTACTAATGTTTCTTAAGGAGAGGTAAGGATATATAAGATCTACCACCACCGCCGCCGCCACCTACTAAAGTTTTCTATTTTAACTAATATAAGACTTTATAATTAGTTAGTTAAAAAATAACACCCTTATATAAACCCTTGTCTCTTAACGAGCCCTTTAATAAAGGCTGAAAATGGATTTCATATTAAACATGGTTGCGGAGCAAAAGATTTAACATTAACTACCCTTATAGCGCTACTTAACCAGCCATTAAAGACTGACTTATTAAGCGTCGAAAGCTCGCTACAATTCTTCTTTATCTTCTAACGTCATAAGCCCGAGTTCCCTTAGTAATAAGGAGATAACATCGCCGTTTAAATTTAAGAATTTATTTCGAGGTATTCTAATAACGTTAAAGGTAAGAAGCCGGTTTTTATTCCTTAAGCCAACATTAATAAATATATAGATCCGAGATTTAACGAAGTAATAAACATACCTCTTAGGTTCTTATTGCCTTTAAGGCGAGCTTTAGCTTTCCTTTTTCGTATTCCACGAGCCGATCATCTTGCTCTCTTCAGAAGCTCCTCCCATGATCCTACGTCTTCCTTAACCTTCCAGGTTAGGACCTTAACATGATTAGGTCGGCCTAGATTTAGCTAAGTGGACTCATTTCGCGGAACGGACTCATTTTGTAAAACGGACTCATATCGTGGAATGGACTCATTTTGCATATATCGACTAGGGCTGTTTTCTTATGTCAGACTTCTGGGTGGATATTTTATAACGTATACCCAAAACTCCCATTCCGATGTTCCTAATGTAGATCATTGGGCGTTGTCTCCGGAAGCTATAAGAGGACGTTAATTTCCACTCCCTTATAGCTTTTCATTCGGATTGTAGCCGCCAACAGTGCTTATACGCTCTAAATATCTGATTAGAAGAGCCCTTATAGGGTCTAAATAAGAATTAACCATCATTATCTTCACCGCTCGGCGAATCCCGACATAGGCCGATAATAAGGTTGTTAAGGTAGCTAATATTTTTATAGTTTTCGGTGGGTGCCATTTTGGACCTAAGCTGGGACTTCGTGTCACCTCGAGTAAGGCGCTTAGCGTAGTTATTCTCGATTAAAGAAGAGACGTTAGCATAAAGAGGAGAAGCTATAGTTAATAAGCTGGAGAGGAGACAGGTAATGTAAATAAGGACTTAGTGAGAAGAGAGGAGGATTATAAGAGTGGAAGGCCTAAAGATGCTAGGGACTTTATAGCTAATACTGTTTAGATTCTTCCATTATATCTAATAGGCCTCCCATAACGGAGTCCCTAGATCTATCGGAGGCAATCCATATGAAGCAGCTAATAAAGGGATGTTAAATGAAGATGGTCGCAAAAGATGGTTAAAGGATACATCGACATAAGGCATTAAACAAGCTGTTTAAGCGTGAATTCATTTACGAAGGACGCCTTACCAGATCGTGGCAGGATTCAAGGTATGGTAAGGCTGAGTGGTATGAATAGGTGCGTCATTCAGGGGAATTCTAAGTATTAAAACCATCTTCACTTCACGAATCCCTAACGAGCTAAGCAAACGACCATTATCTGCCTAAGAGCTTACGACTTTGCCACTCCATGCCCAGCACAATCATACAGTTCCCTTAGTTATCGTATCCGCCTCGCCCGGCGGCGTCTCCGTTACTCTCTTATAGGTCTCTACGACCCTTAAAATCATCTTATAAAAGGTGCCTTATTAACTCGGCTTAATGCGCTCCCCGAGGATAGCAGGGCTCGGTAGCAACTAGGGGTTACGCTAAGCAAACTAGAAGGATCCTCTCACCACTTAAGATGTAGGACTAAGGCGGGGGTGAACGGAAATGAACAGCATCTGTCCATAAGCTACCTCGAACTGCTTTAAGGGTTCCCTCGGATAAGCAATGCGATGGTGGAACTTAAGAGGAGGTTCTTATCTGCCCCATAATGTTCGCTCTTCGAGCACTGAAGATAAGAATCTTATGCCGCCCTCCCTTAACTCTCTTCTCTAACTTTTACTTACACCTCATCACTGTCCGCATGACGTCCTGCTCTAACTATAAACTTAGCTAAGATCTCGTTTCTCTACATAAATAAATCTGATCCCTTCGAGTAAGTTTTAAGTCGAGCAACATAATAGTATATACTTATCATACTCTTAAGGAAGTAAGAAAGCGGCTATTAAACCTCGGCAACTTTAAGTATTTCTTCCCTCTCTATTTATGCTTTAATACGAATAAATTAAGAAGCCCTTCCGAGAGTCTTAGAAAATGGGCCGCTACCGATAATAAAGCGTTCGGCGCTACGATAGCTGAAAATCTCCTCGACGAACTGCACTCGGAGGAGTTTATTTTATCTATCTTCACTCTTCTTTCATACTATCGGAACCGCTCCGGGGGTGAACTATTTATCTTAATTAGAGATTGCGAAGATTATCTTTCCGAGTTCAATAAGTTTAGTGCAGTTAGCAATATGGAACGTAATAAGGGAGTCTTAGAACGAGTGATGTTTTCCATTATCCGCGCTTACCGAAGTCTTATTCCAAGCATTGCCGCCGTCCTATATTTACAGCCTTACTAGTTAGACAGCTGCATGGAACACACTTAATTGACAGTGGTTCTAAACATGTACTGCTATACTAGGACCTTCCGATCTTACTCCCATTAAGAAGCTATCGATAGTGTGTACAGACTCCTAAGGGTTGCGGTTAAAGCACTAAGTGAATGGGGGCTCGAAAGCGAGGCACTCAGAGAGCAGGCAGGGTTAAAAGGTGAAACGGACGACGATAAGGAGACTGTTTTAAAAAATGCTAATAGCGTCGCCGCTGACAGCTGCGTTAATTCAGAGGATCTCTTCAGCTCTTAAGATGGCTGTTTAAGGGAGTAATTTACTAACAGTGAAGACTTCGGAAGTGATAACTAAGTAAGTAAGGATCTTAAAATAGGAACAAGCAAGCTGCGTGAAAAGGACCAATCCGATGTTCGACAACCCTATATAGTGTAGGTTAAACATGGGTGCAAGATTTAAACCCTAATAATATTAATAGCAAAGGCTTATTTTTATCTATCGGCGTTGCTACACTCTCACCTCATGCCGGGTCCCACGTTAATATAGCAGAAGGAATAATAATACGGAGTAAAGAACAGCGATTTAATCAGAGCTTCGGCGGGAGCATAAGCATCCTTTACCAGTTCAGTTTAACTAATGCATCAGGACCTTTACGATCTCCTCTCTATCCTTCCACAGCATAAAATGTCTCCTTAACCCTATTATCTCTGGTATTTAGAGCTTAGCCTACTGGTAAGCCTTATTCGTTTAGCTTAAGGAATGCCATTACTAAAGCTTCATCGCAGATTAGCTTATAAGCATTAATAATACGCTTATGATATTAGTCTCTTTAAAGCGATTGCGGTGATATGCTTAAGATGCTAAAGGCATAAACTATAATCGTTCTGTTTACGTAAGTTTAAATACTTTAATGCTCAGGTAGGAACTTACATTTACATGTCTCCCTTAATTAAAAAGGAGAACTTACCATAAGTGATTCCTCGAGATAGCGTTTCAATTATAATCTGCTAAAGGACGTAGTCTTTCCATATTTCCTTTAGCTCGTAAAGAAAGGAGGAAGAAAGTAAGATAAATAAGATATAATGTAGTAAGTTTTAATCTAATGACGCATTTAGTATCATACATTCCCCATCCTAAATAGTTTAATAAAACCAATCGACCTAATATCCTTATTAAGGGTTTTCGGGCGAGTTTATTAGCAGTAGCATGATTAACATAATCTCCTAATATATAAAAGAGTATATATAGAAACTAAAGGAGGACATGCTATGCTGCTTTATAATTAAGGTGTTTAACAGGTCGGGACGTCTTTATATATCGCGGTTCCGGGATCGCTTGGGGACTCTCTTAGCGTTTTTAATGTTAGATAAGAGGCTGCAATCATCCCCAGCTTATCTTTACAATAACTAATCCATTTCTATACTTACAAGGGCAGCATATAGCTGCATAAAAGTCTAAATTGGGCAGTTAAATCAGCTTTCCCCTGCCTACTAGGATCGGGAGCATTAGGACATCTGTTAAACACGCCTTAAGCAGTGATAAAGCAGCGCACACGCAATATAAGCCTAGCTCGTAAGGCTTAAAGGGCCACCCGAGCCGTTAGCAATGATAATGCTATAATAAATGCCTTAAGCTAGTCACGGAGGCGAGGAACCCTGTCAGCTAGCATCGAGATAAGACGCAACGTGGGAGCAGCGTAAGAACCATGTAGTGTGCGCAATACTCAGCCTTAACATATTCACCCTAACGCTAATGATAGCCTTTCTCACGAGATACTAGCTACGATATTACTCGAGGAGGCATCGCATTAGTCTCATTATCCTACTCTTAAATCATTTATTTTCTTTTAAATTAAGATAAAAGGTGCTACTAGATCGATATAAAAGGGACGCGTAATGAATGTACGTAACATAACGAGATTTTATGCTTACGAAGAGCGCTAAATATAGACCCTAGCTCTAAGAATCAACACTTAAAGACCTTCCCACTCCCGTTCTCCTAGCTATAGTGTGAGCCAGAACCCGACCACATTATAAGAGCCGATCCAATTTAAATTGTCTGGAAATATTACGCTGAAAATAGAAGCACTAACCTAGCTATATTAATAGCTATTTACTATGTATAATTTCTAGCAGACGTTACGTTAGTATGCTTCTAATGGCGATTAAGAAGACTTACTATAAGTGCTAGCACTTTTAAGTGCCTATCCACAAGGGCGGTGCATACCACCTCACTATAATCCCGAAGACTTGTAACATAAGCCGAAGATTTCCGAAGATTAACTGATAATTTAAACGGCTTATAAAATGAACCTTACCTTTTGGCAGTGATTAAGGTATAGTCGTGACATTTAGGATGCCAGCAATTATGATAGACGTTTATATCTAGCGGCCACACTTTCTAATACTACACAGGGTTAAAACATTTCCTAACCAGGAAAGGAAGAACTTTTCATATAGCAAAGCTAATTGCTAGCTTTATTAGATGCCATAGTTCGAGGAGTCCATAGTAATGCCTTACGTGAATGGACAGAGAAACTTAAAGGGATTACTGTGCCTAAGAAATGCAGCGTGATAACTCTCTTTACGGTCGAGTTGCAAGAGGACAAATAAGGGAGCCCCCCTTTCACTTCTTATCTCGTAGGGGCGGGGCTACTACTTATTCCGCTCAGATCTGGCCTTATTTAAAAAGCGACAGTTAGTGGGCCAAACCCAGTTATGCATCTTAGTAAGGAGCTAGCTAGTATAAGGGGCTGGTTAGGAGTACGCGTTCTTTATTGGTCCCGATACACTTTAGCCTCATACAGCCCCTTATTTTAGCCCGGTGTACCATCACACTTTATCACCGAGGCGCGCTTAAATAGGCCACTATCTCATTAAGGAAACGAGAATACAGATACAACTTTAACTCGGTTAATCCTTAATAGCACTATAGGCCCTATAACATTCCTCGCACACTCTTACTCCTCCGTAATAAAACGACCTAGCCTAATAACCACGCTTTCTCCTCGCACAATTCACCGTTATACACGTTCCTCTTCCTTACCTCCCGGAGTAGCTTCTGCGCCCATCTCCAAATAATTACTACCACTCTCCCCACTCCATTAATTATAAGGGTAAGAGGATTCTCGGCCTTAACGGACTATAGTATTTCTCTCTCGCCTCTCTTCAGGTCGTCTACCTCCGTCATTTCAATTAAATAAGTAAAGTTAGCTTAATTAATGCTCTTAAGAAACTTAACATCGTAAAGGTAGCCGATTCTACCTTAACCTAAATAAATAACCTAACAGCTATTAATATGCCTCCGCCTTACCGGGGAATAAACACACAATGTAAATCAGGACCTCGAAATTCCCAGAACGTAATGCTCTACAACGTCGTCATTCTCTATCTCTTAGCATGGCAATATACTCCCTGCTAACTATAACTGTTATGGTCCATTTCACCGGCTTACCGCTGCGGCCGAGCTAGAGGCACTCGCTATACTAAAGGTGCTAATAGACCAAATACTAAGGCGTATCTAACCCGTTCTTATGCTCCTATACCGGGATTAGGCTCTTCCGGAGAATAAAGCTTAATTAGATTCGCTCACCTTATTATAGGCTTAATGCGTAATAGTATCACGGTTCTCCCGCGTAGCAGCAGTAAGCATAATCCTCTATATACGTTAGAAATGGAAATCTTCTACTTCAGTCCACCTTAAGTGATTTATAAGCTGTTAGCGCTTATTCTGTCTTTATAAGCTAAGTTACCTTGCCATAATAAAGGCCTCAAAATGTGCCTAGATCATTTTAAGGATGCTCAGGCTCCAGATCGCGGGGCTCAAAACTATAACGTTATAACAGGTCTCCTTAACGACGGAATCGGCATCCATTTAGAACATAACTAGCACCCATATACGACTTATAAAACGCCCTTCGTAAAGGTAAGGACGATAATGAAAGGACGAGACGGCCACTCCTTTTATGCTATGCGCTTTAGACTCATTCCCGTTAAGGAGAATGCAGGGTGGTAAAGTGCGTGGGCTTATATAGCTACTGCTTATACCTCACTCGGCGGTACTCCACTTAACGTAAAGCATTAACGCTGCTCGAAAGGGAGGTTATATCACTTATTTCTAATTATAAAGAAGACACTGCGAGGATCCCTAGTCCATTTACTAAAATTAATCGGCTAGTCCTTATAAAGATAGTAAGGATATGAACAGATAAATAACAGTGTAACGTTAACGCCACCCTATTATGAAAGGGATGTAAATATTAACTAGGGTAGAATTAAAGGGCTAAAGCCTTCCTACTCCCGTCCCTTTAATTATAGCGCCCATCGTTATTATTTCTCTTAATTATATTCTCCTATAGTAAGTAGTATTTAAGCTTACAGTCCCCGCACGTTTCATCGGCCTTACGACTATTTAAGACTCCTTTAATAATAAACGTGAATTAAGCTCACCTATATTCAAAGTGCTAAATGCTTAAGAGGCACCGCCTATAAGTAAGTTAATACTCCCAGCACCACTCCGACGCTATCCAGTGGAAGTAGCTATAAAAGTATTCTCGCTAGCTAATGTTAGCGACATAACCTATTAGAGCTTTTATTCCTTACCTAAATGTATTCGCACATCTTATTATAAATCACGAGGAGTGAGGGAGGACGTGGGAGCCACGATAAGGGACAGTATAATCATTAACTCGTCTCGAACTCCACTTAAGACAGCGCTTCCCGCATCATGTGCCGAGGTAGTCCAGGCTGTTCTCTCTTCGCTAGGTTGAAAGGATCCGCAGACCCTAGGTGCCGGTATTTAGGATGCAGGTATTCGGAATGCAGTCCTAAGAAGTATTAAACATAGATTACTAGAAATAATAAAAATGCTAACGATCCGCCCGGAATGAGTAGCGGATAAAATCTCCCCAGATCAGTACGGCTTAAGAGAATCCTTTTAGATTGCTGCTGACTAAGAGAAGTAGGATTCTAAAGTCGAACAGTAAGTACTCCGCTTCCTTTACTCATATATAAGGCTTTACCTTCGCCGGAATAGCCATCCTCTGCCTTTAGAAATGTCCGAGATGGAAAAAGAGAGGATAAAAAGATAGGAGGCGCTAATAAACGCTGCGAATTAGATCGTTAACCAGCTTTAGCCCACTTTTAAGCCCCTTACTTTACTCATTTACACCGCCATCGCAGGTAAAGTAATATAACGGGCCCTCCCCACCTTTACTAACCCGCTCCAGTGAAGAATGTCCTTTAGTTAACTTTTACTACGCTTCGTAAAGACCGCTAAAAGGCTATCCTCACAGGAATCATCCCGAAACTAAAGGAGAATAAGATATTATGAATAGAATAAACGGTAAGAGAAGCGCTAGTGGAAAACTTCTACCTCTTTAACCTCATCCTATCCATTACCTAGTATCTTTATATTCCGTACGTCTTCCCCGATACTTAGCAAGGTAATACCACTAATGTGCGCATATAGATATAAGAAGGCGAGCAAGGCACTCGGCCTCCAGCATCTAAACTAGCTATACATATCACCCCAGCATACTATAGCCCTTAAGGTCCAGGCCCTTATTAACTTATACTACTTTAACGTGAGACTCTTCGACCTAAAGTAAGCCAGCTCGTTATAGCAGGGCTATACCGAATGGACTTCTTAATTATATAAGGCTATTAGAGAGAGATATTATTAAGTTATTAACTCTAGCTATAATTAAGGGCGCTCCACTCTAGAAGAAGGATTTACTACTCTCGACTAATAGCCTTTAGAGTTGCTAAGTAACGTGCCTATCTTTACTCTATATAGGGCTATTGGTACTATCCCGCTTGCCGTTTAGGATCCAGCAGTATAAAACATGCTAAGTCGAACCACTTTAGCTTCCGGAGAGCTTTCATTAACCGAAATCGCCGGTAGCTCCTTACGACTACTTAACTCCATTTATGCTAAGCAGTACGGCCATCCTTTATCATAAAACCCTCTTTAATGCGTTCCGCTGCCGCTGTCTCCTTCTCGATTCTCAGCCTATTTACATATAAAGCGCACTATTATAAATCTCGTAAGTCTCTCCACCACCTTAATAGTACTATTTTTAAAGACCCGGGGAAGTAAATCCGCTTGCTATTTAATAAGGTATTTCACCTTTAAGTTATCCTTATTAAGCTATTATATAACCTTTAGCCAGATTTCCTCGCGCTTAAGAGGTATAAATACCATAATAGTATGCTTTAATATCAGTAAGATGCCTTTAAGCGTTTATAAGCTGAACTTATCGATAGTAACGACCTTTAGATTTGCTTCTTTAACTAACTATTTTATCTTATATCCCTTAATTGCCGTTAACTCTGTTAGCTATAGAATAAATAAACTTATCCTTATATAATCATCCTTAAATTTTCGAAGAACATTATAGTGTGCGTAAGTCGCCTTCCCTACGTAAAGTCTACCTCCCACGCTCTCTAGCTGATCATTATCGCTTTGCTCGCTGGCCATTTAAATCACCTGCTGGAGATCAGGTCTGGTAAGCAAGTATTTAAGTTTTCCTATCGCGGTGCGCCGCCACTTTTGCCGAGGGAAATTTCAACAGGACCTTATATTACTCTTTAACGAGAAGCGGAGAACTTTAAGCATAATTAGATATTTATATCTGCTACGGCCATTCAGAGAACCCCGGCGCCTAGTAGCAACGTAGTGAATGCCTATTCACTACGTCAGAGAATCAATTCCCTAACTAGCCCTAGTGAGTTAAATAGATAGTAAGAAGCTAGAAAGCGCGTATAAAAGCATGTGGATAAGCAACAGTTTAGCAGGCCTTAAGGGGCCTTTAAGAGGCTGCCATTTAAGCGAAACTGGTTAGCGCTTACGGAGGCTATAGCTGTGGCTATGTTATTAGCCATAGCCCTAAAATAACAGTCCCGTTAGACATATATTAAAACGCCCGAACCAATGAGCATGATTTGTTCACTAGGGAGAAGATGGAGCTAAATGCTAAGGATTAGGTAATTAAGCAACGTTAATTACTAAAGATTTACTAGACCTAGTAACCTCGTAATAATTACATATGTTGTGTCATCCTAACTAACTGCCTCGATAGTTTAATTTCTTAACTTATCCATAAAACTGATCAAGCTCTATAATTGTATCAGTATCATGGCTTATAGGGACTATATAATCACTTACTTACTTCCATCTTTTCCATACTCCTCCGCCGGAGTAGACTTTATAGGTTAGAGTGTTCTTACTTAGTTCTTATAGAGATGTCCTAATAACTAACCTCTCCATTAGTAGTAAGATTACTCTCCTATCCTATTTATAAACTATTCACGCCATTGCTTCTTTAATCCTCTAGCATTATGGCAGGTCAGAAGCTAATACGCCTGCCAGAAGGGAAACCAATCGCCCTTTTTGGCGCCGATGATAGTAAGTCCTTTAGGAAGGCGTGGCCCGGTGAAGTAGACTCTAAAGATAACGTAGGCAATTAATACGCCTGCTACAGGCAGAAAGGAAGGCATTCTCGCAGCTTAGTTTCCTGGTCAGCAGCTGCACCGGTGAGGAATCCTTTCCTGCCTTGAACTGTCCCAGGGGTGGTGCAATTATTGCCAGATGAATATTTACTGGATCTGATATTCTTCAGCTCAGCTTATTGAGTTTTACACAAGCAGTAACTTTCGAGGCCTGCTGATCACAATTCATGGCACGACTGTCGGAAGTTTCCATGTGTGGTAATGGCCGGGGATTGGGGAGCGTGGGGGCGTGGGGGGCGTCGGGGGGGCAGGGGTGTGTGAAGGGGGAAAGGGGTTCGCCAACTCCGCATGGTCCCCAAAGCCGACCGATCTACTTGACCCGACTGTAGAACGAGTGGGAAAAGAGGTTTGGACCAGCCTCCGGAAACCCGTATTGATCTCGGTGATGACGAAATCACTCACTCGCCGCCATGAAGATATTGGCTTTACACGGCCTTGGCTCTTCGGCCGCGATGCTGAAAGAGCAGCTTACCCCTTTCATCCGAGAATTGGGACCGAGTTACAGGTTCACATTTGTTGATGGAGCGGTACCGTGTGGACGGGGACCCGGTATTACACCCGTATTTCCTAGTCTGACCTCGGAAGAGACGATTGGAAATTTACAGAGTGGTTGATCATGATTGTCGCAGGCGTCCCGCAATGGGCATCCGGGCCGTTCTATTCCTACGCGACCGGCTTCAGTCCGCCCGAAGTACGAGATTCAATCACCCGGCTTGACCAGTTCGTGGAAGAAAACGGGCCCTTCGACGGCGTGTTCGGATTCAGCCTCGGGTCGGCTTTGGCCATCGCCTACATACTCGACCGGCAACAGCGGCAGGCCAGCCCTCCTTTCTCCTTCGCCGTCTTCTTCTCGCCCATCTTCGTCGCCTCCCCCGACGCCGGCTACTGCGCCGACCTGCTCGCGCGCATGCTGGACGACGACCACGCGGCCTTTCGCGCCGCGTTTCCCGACGGCGACTTTGCGCCTCTGCTCGACGTCGGCGGCGACAGCCCGGGCGACGGCATCTCCGCGGCGGCCAAGCGGACGTTTGCCGAGTACCTCCAGACGGTGCTGTCGATGCACTCCACCATGGGCATGATTCTTCCCAACACGCAGCTCGACTTCTTCAGCGGCGGCAGACTCGATGCGATCCCGCGGCTGCTTCACCCGCTGCTGACCAAGAGCCGCGTCAGGATCCCCGTCGTTTACGTGACCGGAGAGAAAGACTCACCGGCCATTGCTGAGCAGTCTCGAGTGGCCAAAGAGTTGTGCATGGCTCCTATGACGCAGGTATATAAGCATGCTAGGGGGCATGACATTCCGTTTCGAAAGTCGGATGTCCAGGCGATTATTTCATTAATCGAGAATGCAACTGAAGTCGCCTTTGAATGAAGCCATTAGTTATAACTATTATATTGTGTGCTGTTACAGAACTCCAGAGGACATTTCTCATTCTCATCGCGTAGAGCGACCTGCATTCGGGAAAGCTAGGATTTCGTCGGGGTAAGACTCACTGAGACTTTGGAATCGTCAGACCTTGTAAACAAGAGTGTAGGCAAGAAGGGGCACGCGGCGCTGTCGAGGTTCCAGATAGGGGTGGTGGTTTAGCAGCATCAATCTCTCTCCTTCTTTTTATCTAAGGCTGGGTCTAGCCCTTATATATGCTGTGTCCTCCGCCGCTCCCTCCATAGGTCTTTTTAAGGAACCTTTTGTGTACTTATGCCCCCGTTTAGTCTTTGTATTGGGCCTGAGCCCCCGTTCTCTGACAGAAATAACGTAGACATAGTTATTGAAGCTCCCCGGAAGAAATGACATTAATGACGTAAATACCCGGTTGTTTCTAAGCTGTATTGTTTATGGATCTAAGAACTCCTCATTTGCCAGCTTCTGATCGCCACCGATGCCACGTATTTGCCACGCGAAACAGCAACTTCATGCCCCCCTTTCATAACCACTATGTCGGCAGCCTGGGGTCCAATAACCGACTGCATGTCATCCAGAAACTCTTCTTTCACAATTATGGCGTCCCTCTCGGCTAGAATCAAGCTAAAGCGTCCACCCGGTAAGCCTGGGGGTGCATTCTGTCCTAGTCGTCGACTCGCCAGTTGCTCTTCCAGCAGGCTCCACATGAGATCGTGTCGCCTATAGACGAGGGCGCTCCGTATTGTGCTCAGATACGCGGACACGAAGCCCGGATTCTGTTCCAGCTGCCACTTGATCACGTCGCCAATGCGGACGTAAGGCCGGTCCGCCGAGATGAAGACGTCGTCGAAGCCAATGTCGGCGTGGTCCTCATCCGGGACATCGGCGCTCGGGGTGCCGATCCTCGGCTCCAAATTCGCGCGGAGGAGCCTCAGGCGCAGCCACTCTGGCAGGAGCCGGAGAGAGTATATCCATCGGCTCTGACGGCTGATATGCGAAGTGCGGATCAGCCCCCCGGGCAGACCAGCGTCAGGGAGCGGAGCATGTGGGCATGGTACGCTGCGAACGCCACTGCGATGGAACCTCCGAGAGAGAATCCAACAAGATGGAAAGCGTTGGACCCGGTCCAGGGCAGTGTAGAAGATGAGAGAACGAGCAAAAGCTGTGCAATGTAGAGCCTAGCGTCGTATCTCAAGTCGTTCGGCGCATCCGAGTAGCCTCTGCCGAAAAGGTCTGCACTACTGAATTAGTAAATATCGGTGGAATATTGATTTCTCTTTTGATCGAGCAGGAAGACTGGCTTTCGGCACTCACCAAAGACCATGACTCTGTATCCATTGTTAACAAACTCGTTCGCCATGTTGCTTAATGCTATGCATGGCGTACTAAGGCCGTGCACGAGCAAGACCTTCTCTCCCTCTGCGGGCCCCCATTCGAAGACCTGGATTTTTCCAAAGGCGGTCTTGACCTGCCGATGTCCCGGGAAGAAGTCGGCCGGATAGGGAGGCTCTGTGGTTCCTAGCTTCTTTTCTGCCTCATCCCACGACCCGGCAGGCGTGAAGGTCTGGTCCTCTGGTGCATGTTGAATGTCGCGAAAGACGTGGCGTAGTCCCTTGAGCAGGGCGAAGCACGCCGCCGCTACGATAACGGCGCTGAGTAGATGAAAGTGCAACACCGCGCGCAAGAAGCTTGAATCGAACATGATTGCAGCAGGGCAGGCGGATGTTGACTCCTTAGGCATTCAAAACTCAGGGCTATGACGCAGTGTACGTCATGCAACTGAATTTTGGTGGGATGGTAGCCCTGGAATAGGTAAAAAGGACTCGTCAAGTTTATTTGTTCCGCTGCCGCTCGCCTACCTCATTAGACTCAATCATCGGATGTCCCTGAAAGCGGCTGCGCTAGCGCGACGCAAGTGGTAATTAGTCACTTACTTGGATTGGAGGTATCATTTGGCTTCGGCCATTTCCACCTTTTGTCTGGCCCAATCCGGCAGGAGCCGAAACCCGCAAGGCATTCACTCTCCCATGTGTCGTATTTAGGGGTCTTCACTGCGCCGCTCTAGTCTTACCAGGAGATCCATGCCTAACATCTGACTGGCTCTTGCGTGTCCCTCAGAAAGCAGATAGATGGACAGATCAAAGCGGGTAGACAAGTACATAGCCGTGGAAAAGCTGGCCGGAGTTTGTCTTTTTATTACCACTGTTCATCATATGCTTCCCGAATTCTCAGCATGTCTCTCCCTCCACAGCCCAGCCAACGCTATCTCCAGGATGAAGTCTTGCAGCATAGTCTACAGAACCCCGAAGAGTTTTGGTCTCACCAGGCCGACCGCCTTTATTGGCATGAGAGGCCCAAAGCTGCACTGCGGACGACGCAGAGGGCGGCTAGAGGCGGAGCAGCATTGCCCACATGGGAATGGTTCCTCGGCGGCAAGATCTCGACTTGTTACAACTGTGTCGACAGACATGTAGCGGAAGGCAACGGAGAAGAGGTCGCTATCCTCTATGACAGCCCCGTCACCCAGACCAAGGAGGTCTACACCTACAGTCGACTTCTCACCCAAGTCGAGACTTTGGCTGGAGTTTTACGGGAGCAGGGGGTTAAGAAAGGAGACGTGGTAATGCTATATAGTGAGTACAGACAAGAAAATCTCCCCCACCCTCCCTTTCTAAAGGATAATACGGTAAAAAGGGGCATCGTCGTATCTGATCTGTTGATTCTCCAGTGCCCATGATCCCAGCCGCCTTGATCGGAATGTTGGCCGTAAGTCGCCTCGGCGCCATCCACTCGGTCGTTTTTAGCGGCTTTGCTGCGAATGCATTGGCCCAGCGCATCGACGCGTGCAAGCCGCTCCTCCTCCTCACCGCCTCTTGTGGCATAGTAGGGAACAGGCCCCCCATCGCTTACCAGGGGCTCGTGGAAGAAGCGCTCGACCTGTCTCTTCACAAGCCAGCGCGCATCGTGATATGGCAGCGAGACCAAAAGCCGTGGCAGTTTAGAAACGGGGCGTCAGACGATCTCTGGAAGTGGCTGGGGAGCCTGATCCCTCGTAACCGCCTGCCAAAGGCTAGTCACGCCGTCGGTCAATCATGTTGGCAAGATTTGATGGAGAGTGCAGAGTCCCGAGGGTTGAGAGCCGGCTGCACCCCGGTCAACAGCAGCGATCCCCTCTATATTATGCACACCTCTGGTACTACCGGAACCCCCAAGGGCGTCCTGCGGGACGCGGGTGGACATGCCGTCGGCTTGAGCTTCACCGCGAGCTATATATTCGATATACGCGGCCCGGGCCATGTGTGCTTCACGGCTTCGGACATCGGCTGGGTGGTCGGACATTCCTACATCCTCTACGCGCCCTTGCTCGCTGGGGCTTCCACGGTCCTGTACGAAGGCAAGCCTGTAGGGACGCCCGACGCCTCGGCCTTCTGGCGCGTGGTAGAGGAATACGGGGTCCAGACCATGTTCACGGCGCCGACGGCCCTGCGGGCCATCAAGCAGACGGATCCGCGCAACGACAGCCTGGCGCGGGCGGGCGAGCGCGGAGGCTTGCGGTCGCTGAGGGCCCTGTTTCTGGCCGGCGAGCGCTCCGAGCCCGCGCTCGTCACCATGTACCAGGACCTCCTCGACCGGTACGCGGCCCCCTCGGCCCAGGTTGTCGACGACTGGTGGTCTACGGAGATCGGCTCGCCCATCACGGCCCGCGCGCTCCGGCCGCTCGGCGGGGTGACTATGGCTGCTGCGACCGCGGCGGTGGCGGTAGCCGACAGGGCGGTGCCGCGGGCCAAGCCCGGGAGCGCCGGGAAGCCCATGCCGGGGTTCGATGTGCGGGTGGTGGACGACGAGGGCCGCGAAGTCGAGAGGGGCGCCATGGGCAATATCGTCCTGGGGCTGCCGCTGGGCCCGACGGCGTTCCACACGCTGTGGGAAGACGAGGACCGGTTTTACGCGAGCTACCTGGAGCGCTTCGGGGGCCGCCACCTGGAGACCGGGGACGCGGGGTGGCTTGACGAGGAGGGCTACGTTTATGTCATGAGTCGGAACGACGACGTGATCAACGTCGGCGCTGTCCGACTGTCCAGCGGTACGTTTTTGACTAATTCCTGCCCTTGTGACTTCGGAATAAAGGGAGAGAGCTGGAGACGAGAAAGAAAGGAGCGAAAAGCACTTTCGCATTTCACAGCTGACCTAATGAACGTTGTTGCAGGCACTCTCGAACAAGCCATTTCCTCCCATCCGCTTGTGGCAGAAAGCTGCGTGGTCGGCATCCCCGATGCCCTGAAGGGCCACCTGCCCTTCGCATTCGTAAGCCTCTCGTCGGCAGACCATGCTGCCTCTACCGACGCGGTGGACAAAGAAATCCGATTGCTTGTGCGAAAACAAGTCGGTGCGTTTGCGTCTCTGGGTGGCAGCATCATCCAGGGCGAGGGTGGCCTCATCCCGAAGACGAGGTCGGGGAAGACATTACGTCGCGTCCTGCGAGAGCTCCTCGAGAATGGTCTGCACGGTGAATTCGCAAGAGAGGTGGCAGTGCCGAGTACGGTGGACGACGTGGCGGTTGTAGATGTGGCTCGAGCTAAGGTCAAGGAGTATTTCGAGATGAATGCTGATAAGCACAAGGCGGTTTGCTAATGACTGGACACCCGGTCGGAGTGACCCCGAATCGCTTTATGTACAGCATCATATAGAACTATTTGGTCTAACGCTTGAGTGGACTCGTAATGCAACTGAACCATTTCACATCGAATGGAATGGGGACACGTCAAATTCAGTGTACGTTTCGCCTTTGTCCTCTCGTATTATGCCGTAATGCCGAACGGCCACCGTCTATCTCGATACCAGTTTCCGATCTACCTCAACAAGACAGGGGCTGCCGGAGACCCTAATAGTATCACCCTATCCATGTATGCTGCAGCATAGCCGAAGAAGTATATACAGCAACCCGTGTTACCCTGCCTCAGACCGGGCTTTCCAGGCATCAGGTACGCTTGCGGTGTTCCACACCCAGGACGCCAACGAGGGAGACACACGTCAGGACGATTGGGAGACGCCATGAGTCGGCCAGAGCGTTGTTGATGACGGTCAGGACGGCCTTCTTCAAGTCTCCCGATAGGCCATTGGTGAGCCCCGTCAAGCCGGTCGATGCGACCAGGGCGCCGTCGAGGCCTTTGATCCCAAGCTGTTGTAGGCCGCTGGCTAGGTTGTTTGTAAAGATCGCTTGCGCTACCGAGACGAAAATTGAGCTGCAAGGTGGTGGACAAGACGTTAGCACATTGCATCCGTTCTGGGGTGGAGGGAAGAGGTTGTGTTAGAAAACAGTGAAAACGAACCTTCCCATGACTTGTGAGAACGCGACCATGCTGGAACCGATGGCTATGTCCTTGAGCGCAAGCCGGCTCTGAACAATAATTAAGGGAGTCACGCTAAACAGGGATGAACCGATCGAAAAGATGATCTGGTAGCCGATCCATTTTCCTGTACTCGTGTCTGGCGTGAAGGTTGTGAAGAGCCCCGAACCGACGGCTCCGAAGACGGTGCTAACCAACATCCAGATGTCGACGTGCCCTGTCTTGGAGATAAGCACTCCGCCGCCGAGAAGGGTAATGACGCTGGTGATGAGCCACGGCAAGGTGTAGACTGCCGACATCAAGGGGTTGGCCCCCTTGACACCTTGAAACCATCTGCAAGCCTCTGGTTAGTTCACAGCCAAACGAGCCGATGCATGCCATGGCAGCAGTAAGTCCTTACTCGGGAATGTAGTAGGTGAGCACATAGATGGCGCCACTGGAGCAGAAGCCGTACAGCGATGCATATGAAACGGAACGCTGTGTAAAGATGCGCGAGGGCAGCATGGCCTTCTCGCCCTGCCAGAACTCGAGGGCAATGAAGGCAACGCCGAGGACCCCGGTAACAACCAAAAGAGCAATGATGCGACCGTCGGACCAGGAGTAACTGATGCCTCCCCATTGCAAGGCCAGAAGAAGGCAGACCACGGTCGGGACCAGGGCGGCCAGACCAATGAGATCCAGCGTTCGTATCAAGTCCGAGAAGGAGGTAAAGGCCTGTGTTGGGTTCGCAGGGGGCTTGATCAAGAGCATGAAGGCGACATAGAGGACAGCGCCAAGTGGCAGGTTGATGTAGAAGGCCCAGCGCCACGAGGCTCCTTGGGTCAGTGCTCCTCCTACCAACGGACCAGCGGTAGCAGCGATCGAACGGGCCATCGAGACCGTGCTCAGGGACAGAGCTCGCTTGTCCGGGGGGGCCAGGGTGGGCACGAGAGAGTAAGCCGTGATCAGGAGACCGGAGGAACCGAGGCCGGCGATGGCGCGACCGGCGATGAGGGTTGGAGAGTTGGGTGCGGCTCCACAGATGGCAGAGCCAACGAGGAAGATCAACATCGCGCTGGAATAGACCCAGAGAACCGAGTATCGTGCTGCAAGCTTGCCGAAGAGCAGCTGGGACATGCAAAGGGCCATGAGGTAGATGCTGCCATACCAGCCGACATCTTTGAGTGAGTGGAACTCGTCCGTAATGTAGGGGATGGCGGTTGCAACGATGGTGCTGTCCTACAAACGGCACGCCATCAGCATCTGCCTTCCCACGGCAAGGAAAAGAAACGGTGCCAGGGTGACTCACCAGGGTGATGAGGAAGATTCCGAAGCACAGAGTCGTGAGAGCCATCCAAAATCTGGCCGGCGATGGATATTGCGGCTCGGGGGCTGGATCATGCTGTTCCGGTTCTTGGGCGCGCTCTGGCATCGTGTCCTCGGCGTCGCGCGTGTTGCTTTCGCTCTTGCGCGTCGCATCAGCGCCCGTGACGGGTCGCAGTTGGACGTCGTCGGCAGTCTCCATTTGCAGTGATGTGCTGTATGTAGGAAGGGGCAATTCGGATGAAGGAAAGTGAAGAAGATGGGGCTGACGCTGTTGGAAAGGAACGAACGAGACGGTCCGACTCAGACCTGATCCGTGCCCAAGGGGCCATCCATCACCTTCGTAGAACGTAGCAGGTACAGACAGAACCAATTCGACAACCATCACCCACGCGTTTGCAACGCCCCTTGCTCCCGGAACAACAACAACAAAAACAACAACAACAACAACCAACCAACCGAACGCCGTGCCCCACCCCCACCTCTCCCCATTTCCACTTATTCAAAAGCCGAGCAGCCGCTGCAACCAAGGGCTAAGAGATGCTTGTTTTAAGTACCTGCTTTGAACATCTCCCCGGATGCTGCCTAATGAGGAAAGCTCCGGAACGGATCCGCGGCCATTACTCTTTTTAGAAAATGCTCTGCACCACGGCCATGACTCCTTTGAGCAACTGTCCTCCACCACGGCCATGACTCTTTCCAGAAAATGCTTTCCACCACGGACCATCGCGGTCTGTCTGAAAGCCTCCAAGCGGAAAGGATACCAACTCGGCCTCGCCAGCAAGCGCTTTCAACTGTTATATAGTGATGGAACATGTCAGAGAATCAAGGCTTAGCCGAGCATCAGCATCAGCATCAGCATCGAGCTCGAACAAGACCTAGACTTAACTGTACCTGCACCGAACCGGAATCATGGCCCGCATGCAATCAAACGGATCTACCAACAACGGCACCAATGGCGCCAACGGCGGCAGCGGTACCTCCAATGGCGTCCATGAAACCTCCGGGGTTCATTCGGCCAACGGCATTCGGGATGACCCCCACGCCGTCGGGATTGAGAACGGACTTGAGAACTCCGATCCGCCCCAACCCCATATCCCCATTGCCATTGTTGGCATGGCTTGCCGGTTCGGCGGCGACGTCACAAGCCCCTCCAAGTTATGGGACCTCTGCGCTGCTGGCAACGACAGCTGGTCTCTTATTCCCGAGGAACGATTCAATGTTAAGTCCTTGTACCACCCAGATAAGAACCGCATTGGCAGAGTACGCCTCACGCAACCAGTAGAAGTCCTTACATCTGACAAGTAACTAACCATGTTCATGATAGTGCCATGTCGTTGGGGGCTATTTCATGAACCAGGATGTATCCGTCTTCGACGCGGCCTTCTTTAATTTGGCTTCCGATGCTGCCACTGTAAGATAATGGGTCATCTGGGGTTGCGAAACCTTTCGATTCGGTGTCTGACCATGTTCCAAGGGTCTGGACCCCCAATGTCGCCTCCTCCTGGAGACGGTGTACGAGGCGACTGAAGATGGTATGCTGCCCCTGCCACCACTGCCTTGCGCTTTCGCTAAGACATGTTACTAGCCGGTATTCCCATGAAGAACCTCGCGGGCTCGAATACTTCGGTCTACACCGGCACTTTCAACAAGGATTATCACGAGATCCAAACCAAGGATGCCGAATGTCTTCCTCTTTCTTTCCTCGCAGGTACTGGCACTGCCATGCTTTCTAACCGCATCTCGCATTTCTTCGATCTTCAAGGTCCGAGTCTGTCCCTTGATACCGGTTGCTCTGCCGGTATCGTCGCAATTCACCAAGGTTGCCAGAGTATCCGCACGGGAGAGTCCAATATCTCCATCATTGGCGCGACGAGCGCTATTCTCAACCAGGATGCCTTCATTTCCGCCTCCACGATCGGGTATGGATCCAACCGTTCCCCCCCCCCCCCCCAAAAACCGCTTACAGAGCTAATTTCCTCCTTTATAGTGCTGTTGGTGCGGATGGCAAATGCTATGCCTGGGACTCCAGGGCTAACGGCTACGGCCGTGGAGAAGGCGTTGCCTCGATCATTCTTAAACCGCTCGACGCAGCCCTGCGCGACGGCGACCGCGTGCACGCCGTCATTCGCGATACAGGCCTCAACCAGGACGGGAAAACGACGACCATCACATCACCTTCGGTAGACGCCCAACTTAAACTCATCCAGGAATGTTACAAGCGGACTGGCTACAACATTGCGGACACTGGCTACGTCGAAGCCCATATGACTGGAACCCTGGCCGGAGATCCAGTCGAGGCCGAGGCCATAGCTAAATCGTTTGGCAGCAGTCGCGATCAACATGATCCGATCATCGTCGGCTCGGTAAAGACAAACATCGGTCATAGCGAGCCGGTGAGTGGCCTGGCGGCCATAATCAAGACGGCTTATGCCTTGAAGAACGCACAGATCCCACCCAACATGAACTTCAAGTTACCCAACCCAGATATTCCCCTGGACAAATGGCATCTGCGCGTGCCTACGGAGTTGTTGCCGTGGCCGAAGGACAAGCTGCTTCGCGCGTCCATCAACAATTTCGGATACGGCGTAAGTAGCATTGGAGACTCGGTCCAGTCGGCTTGAAGAACGACAGACTGACTTTGTATGATGCAGGGCACCAACGGGCATCTTATCTTGGAGCCGGCTCCCAACCCTGTCACCAAGTCTGGCTAACCCCTTAACGGCAATTCTGCGAACGGGAACGGCAGCCACCAGCCCGACCAGCGACGCGTCTTTATCTTCAGTGCTAAGGACTCGGTCGCGTGCCAGAACATGAAATATCGCTTCGCTGATCATATCGTCAAGTCACCGGCTTCTGCTGCTGATCTGGCTTACACGCTATCCGAACGACGATCGTTGCATCCTTGGGTTTCTGCAGTCTTAGCCAGCAGCTTGGAAGAGCTGGCAGATCGCCTGAGAGAGGCAGGCCGTAAGCCGTCGAGCTCCTTTAGGCGCCCACGACTTGGCTTTGTGTTTAATGGCCAAGGCGCCCAGTGGCACGTAATGGGCCGGGAACTGATCGCCGCGTACCCGGTCTTCGGCTAAGGAATTCGAGACGCTGGTGACATATTGAAAGGCTTTGTGCAGATTGGACCCTGGAAGGTACGCGACTTTACATGAATTTCTGTTTGCTCCTTCTTTACTGACCAATGTCTGATACGAAGACGAACTCATGCGGGACCCCGCCACAACACGTGTTTCCGAGACCCGATTGAGTCAGGCCACGAGCATAGCGGTCCAGATCTGTCTCGTCGACTTGCTGAAGTCTTGGGGCATTAAGCCGAACGTCGTGGTCAGTCATTCTAGCGGGGAGATCGGCGCTGGCTACGCCACAGGGCTGCTCACCTTTAAGGAAGCCTTGGGCGTGGCCTACTTCCGTGGTGAGGTTGTAGACAAGTTCTCGAAAACATCCTCGCTCTCTGGCGGGATGCTGGCAGTTGGGCTAGGCCAGGAAGCTGTCGAGAAACACATTGGCGGCGACAGGAAGGGACGCATTGTTGTGGCTTGTGTCAACAGTCCCGACGGTGTCACGCTCTCTGGCGACATGGATGTCATCGATGATGTCCTGTCCGAACTGGAGAGCGAGGGTATCTTTGCCCGGAAGCTGAAAGTCCCTGTGGCTTACCACTCGCACCACATGCTGCCGCTGGCTCAAGAATACCTCGACCAGCTCATGGCCATCCTCCCCTCCACGCCCCACACCGAGAGCTGGAATGAAGCTCTTTTCGCATCATCGGTCACGGGAGGAATCGTCACTTCCCCCAAAATCTTCACGCCGAGCCACTGGGTCCGAAACATGACCAGTCCTGTCCTGTTCCACCAAGCCTTTGACGCCATGTGCTTCGGCTCTCCCGAGTCCAAAGGCTCGGATATCGACATGCTCGTCGAGGTGGGAGCACACAGCACTCTAGCCGGGCCCATCCGGCAGATTCTCAAAGCTCGGGACATGACTTTGCCGTACACGTCGTGCCTCAAGCGACCCAACAACGCCGTCGAAACCATGCAGGAAATGGCTTGCGATCTCCTGGCGGCGGGATACCCGGTAGACCTGGCAGCGGTGAACTTTCCCCACGGCACGCAGAATGTCGACTTCGTGACAGATCTGCCATCCTACCCATGGAATCACTCGACGCGCTTTTAGACCGAGCCCAGGATCAGCAGGGACCAGAGGTTCAAGAAGCATCCACCCCACGAGCTCCTCGGTACCACTCTGAATGGCGCGAATGACTTCACACCCACCTGGCGGAACTTCCTGCGCTTGGGGGAAATGGAGTGGCTCCGCGATCATCAGATTGAGGGCATGACCGTTTTTCCCGGTGCCGGCTACATTGTTTCTGCCATCGAGGCCGTGCGTCTCCTCACAGACCCCTCGGAAGAGACGATCCGTGGATACAGGCTGCGGGATATCGACATCATGAAGGCCCTCGTCATTCCGGAATCCGTCTTTGGCGTCGAGACCCATTTCTCGCTGTTAAAGTGTAGCGAGAAGGAGCTTGACCACGAAGGCTGGTATGAGTTCAAGCTCTGCTCGCTGTCGGGCGATACCTGGATCGAGAACTGCAAGGGTTTTGTGACGGCTGATACCGGCGACGCGGTCAAGGTAGCCACTACGCTCACACCGTCAGCTCCCAGCGAAGCCACGTTTTTGAGTGCCGAGGCGGAGGTCAACCCTGTCGATATTGAAGCATTATTCGCAGGTATGAGAGAGAGAGGTACCTACCACGGGCCACTCTTCCGCAATCTCATTGACAGCAAGGTCGCTGGAGCGAAGGCCATCACCAACTTCAAGGTCGGCGACATTGCCTGCAAGGAGCATGAGTACTTGCTTCACCCCACCACCCTCGACTCCATCATGCAAGCATCATCGCCTATCCTGCCGCCGGGAGTGGACAAGGACGCCATGGTCCTCCCAAGATCCATTAGGTACATATCTTTGCCTCGGGACCTGAACCGGCGACCTGGCGAAAGGCTGCGGGCCTTCACCGAAATCGCCTCATCAGACACCCGAGGCTATTCCACGAACATAATCGTCACAGGCTCGCAGGACTCGAGTTCATTCTTCGAGATGCATAACTTCTTCGGCCAAGCTGTTCCCAAAGCCACGGAGGACGGCGGCAATGAGTTGGGCATCTGCTCGCAGAGCCGTCCTGAACTTGACATCCTGCACAACGTTCCAAAGAGCATCCGGGACACCATGCTTACTCCCATCTCCGAGAGCGAGGCTAAGGAGCAGAGAGATCTCCTGAGAGCATCGTATTACTTCATCCAGAACGCCTTGAAAGAGCTCGAAGGCGACGACATGGACGCTTGGGAATGGCACTTCAAGCGCATGTTCAAATGGATGGAGATGGTGTTTGCCGATGGCAAACAAGGCAAGCTGGGCCACGGCAGCGAATCGTGGTGCAACACCAGTCGCGGCTTGCAGAGGATGCTAGCAGACGAGCTGAGAGCTAGTAATGCTGCAGGCCGCTTGACGGTTCGGGTCGGCGAGAACCTGGCCAAGATCATTCGCGGCGAGCTTCCTCCCTTTGAGCTCATGATGGAGGGTGGCCTCTTGAATCAGTTCTACGCAGATCACGAGCCTTTGCGGCGCCTCAAGAGCATCGTGGAGCTCTACGCCGTCAAGAATCCTGGAGCCAACGTTCTTGAAATCGGCGCGGGAACCGGAAGCGCCACGACCACACTGCTCGAGGGTTTCGCCACAAGAGGTGCCGGAACCGGATCCATTCTCGGGCAATACACATTCACGGATATATCCGCTGGGTTCTTCGAAGCCGCTAAGGAAAAGTTCTCGGCATGGTCGTCCATGATGGAGTACAAGAAGCTCGATATCGAAATAGACCCTGTCGACCAAGGGTTCCCTGCCAAGAGCTACGATCTCATCGTCGCGGCTTCATGTCTTCATGCCACCAAGAACCTGCATCAAACCATGACGCATGTTCAAAAGCTTCTCAAGCCAGGAGGCAAGCTTTTGCTTGTTGAAGTCACGAACGACCGTCTGGCGGGACAGCTCATCTTCGGCACGCTCCCGGGTTGGTGGCTGGGAGAGGAGCCTGAGAGACAGATGAGTCCCAATGCCCCCCTTGAAATGTGGGATCGCATACTTCGCGAGACTGGCTTTACTGGGGTCGATTTCGAGGTACCCGACTGGTATGAATCGGAATTCCACTCGGCCAGCGTCATCCTGTCCAGTGGAGCGACGGCAGCCCAGGGACCCGTCTCCATCATCATGCGCAACAAGGGCGATGCTCCCGAGTCGTGGCTGGACCAGATTTCCGAAGCAGTCCAAGCAAAATTGGGAACGACACCGCGGATCGAAACACTTGAGGATTTTGACCCACAACCAGAGGCAATCTACATCTCGTTGTTGGAGATGGAGCACCCATTCACAGACAGGATGGATGCTTCTTCTTTCGAGAACGTGAAGAAGCTTCTCGTCAACTGTTACAACGTCCTCTGGCTCAGCTGCGGCGGTATGCTGGACGCCTCTAACCCAGCGTTCGGCGCAACCGAGGGCCTGTTGAGAACGACCAGACAGGAAGACTCGAGCAAGAGATGCATCAGGCTGGACTTTGAGAAGAACGACAATCCCTGGACACACGACAAGGTTCCCTACATCATTCACGTTCTGCAGCAAAGCTTCGACCGCAACATCGAGGCCACTGAGCTTGATCGAGAATTTTATCTTAAGGACGACATGCTGCATGTGCTCAGGTTGTATCCCAACCAGGCCAACGATGTCATTGCTCGGAATCTTAAAACAGACCCGGAGCCCTAAATGGAGCCCTTCCACCGGCCCGGAGTGCCTCTTGTATGGGAGCCGCCGAAACCCGGCACTGCCTCGAGCCTGAACCCGTACTTCGTTTACGACGAAGCGACTGCTACTACGGATATACTAGAGGGCATGGTAGAGGTCGAAGCGAAAGCATTCGGTCTTAATTTCCGCGAGGTCCTGGTTCAGCTTGGTCAGCTCGGACAGCCTCTCAGGGGCCACGAATGTTCCGGGATAGTGACAGGTCTCGGCCCGAACACGGAAGCCAGCGGGCTTAAGGTGGGCGACAGAGTGTGTGCACTTGTTCGCGGCCCTCTTGCTGGCAAGGGACGGACCTACTGGACATCGGCCGTCAAACTGCCCGACAACATGGACATCACTTGGGAGGAGGCAGCTTCAATCCCCGCGGCCTACACTACGGCCTATAGCTGTCTTTTCACCATTGCCAGACTTCAGAAGGGCGAATCCGTTCTCGTCCACGCAGCCGCAGGGGCCACGGGCCAGGCAGCCATAGTCCTTGCGCAACACGTGGGCGCCCAGGTGTTTGCCACGTGCAGCAGCGAGTCGAAGCGAGACTTGCTCGTCCAGCAATTCGGCCTCAAGGAGGACTGCATCTTCTCCAGTCGCGACTCAAGCTTCGTTCAAGGTTTGATGGAGAAGACTAATGGCAAGGGCGTTGACGTGGTGCTGAACTCCCTCTCGGGGCCTCTGCTGAAAGCGTCGTGGAATTGCATTGCGCCTTACGGCCGATTCGTCGACATCACCAAGATGGACATGGAGGCGGGGCGACGGCTCGATACCACCCCGTTCAATCGATCAGCCTCCTACACGGGTTTTGACCTGGTGTCCCTTACTGACCATAGCGGGGCCCTCGTCCATCAAGCGCTGACCAAGAGTCTCGAAATATGCCGCGGGCGCGGAAAGCCTGCAGTGTATCCCATTACCCCCTTCTCAATCACCGACATGGACAAGGCCATGCGTCAGATGCAGGGTGGGACACACGTAGGCAAACTGGTACTCGTACCAGGAGAAGGAGATCAGGTCCCTGTGAGTTAACATCATGTCCAGAAACGGTCGAGAGTTAACGCATACTAACCCTTGTCTGTCTCTCTTAGGTCGTCACGCACCGCAAGCCTGTCTCTCTCGATAACCCGGAGGCGACCTATCTGATTGCCGGCGGTATGACCGGTATTGGGCTCGCCACGGCTCAGTGGATGTTAACCAAAGGCGCCAAAAACCTGGTTCTGGTCTCTCGCCATGCCACCACGCACCCAGCGGCCGAAGAGATGCGCGAGAGCGCGAAATTGGCGGGATGTCGGCTCGAACTCCATGACTGCGACGTCGCAGACGAGAACAGCCTCGTGCAGCTACTTCAAGACTGCTCCAAGAGACTTCCGCCGATCCGTGGCGTCGTCAACGCCGCCATGGTCTTGGACGATACCGTCATGGAACGTATGCAGTTCGAGCAATGGCGCAACGGGACCAGGCCCAAGATCGAGAGCAGCCGCAACCTGCATACTCATCTGCCCGACTTGTCTTTCTTCATCATGCTCTCCTCCGCGGCCGGCGTGGTCGGCCACATGTCCCAGGCCAACTACGCAGCCGGGAACACCTTCCAAGACGCGCTGGCGCGGCACCGCACCGCCGTCGGCCAACCCGCCGTCACTATCGACCTCAGCGCCGTCAAGTCGGTGGGCTACGTGGCGGACCGCGAGGCCGGCGGCGACGAGCGCCTGCGGGCCCGCGTCGAGTACACGGGCCTGGGGGCCATCGACATCGAGGCGGTGCTGCGGCTCGTCGAGGACGCGATCCGCACGCCGCTGCGCGCCCACCTAGACCAGAGCCAGGTCATCGTGGGGCCCAACTACCAGGGCATCACCAACGAGTCGCCCCTGCAGGGCGACCGGCGCTTCGGCACGCTGCGCATCGCCAGCCAGCGCGGGCTCAAGGACGACGGCGGCGCGGCCAACCCCTCGGCGTCGTCGACGGCGGCGCTGGCGCAGGCCCTGGCCAAGCCCGGCACCACCCTGGACCAGGCCACGGCCCTGCTGCTCGACGCCCTCGCCGCCAAGCTGGCCGACATCTTCAACCTCCCGCTGTCGGACATCGAGCCGGACCTGCCGCTGTCGCGCTACGGCGTCGACTCCCTCGTCGCCGTCGAGGTGCGCAACTGGCTGAGCAACGGCGTCAAGTCCAAGGTCTCCGTCTTCGAGATCCTCCAAAGCGCGTCGCTCAGCGATTTCGCCGCCCTGGTGGCGAGCAAGAGTGAACTGGTTAAAGGCGCGCAGGCCACTGCTGCGAATGGAGAGTCATAGAGAGGGAGAGGACCAGGTGCCGTAAGGCCCACTGTATGTACACATCAGCACTCAGCTGACCTTTCGTTCTGTCTTCTAATAGACATCATCAATCCTATGCCTCCAGTTCCCGCATTTTAAAGTCAGGACATAAAAATGTGTAGGCTTCGGATGTGTGACTAGCAGCGCTCGCCAGCTCAATCCCGTAGCATTGCCGGACTGTGTTCCAGCAGGCCATGTGGTTGCGTTCATGCATAAATAGCTACAGCCCCGTCGGAGCGCAGTGGAGGGGAGCGGGATCACACCCAGCGCGGGCCGTGCTTTGCGGGACTATAAGGGCTTGGGGGCGTTGCGAAGCGCACAAGCTTTTATGATCTGTTAATATCACTTATTCTATCTTCTGGGTCTTCTCCTTTTGGAACACTCCCTCGTACGTCTATTGTGTTGTAGTCCAAGGTAACAGGATGTCGGACGGCGTGGTGTTTGAGTCCCCGCTCACTATCCACGGCCTAGCCTTGACGGTGGGACCATGGCTGGCGTAAAGCACACTTAAGTCGTTGCTTGATGCTATGACGTAAGGGACGCGCGAGCGGCTATAATACGAACGCCTGTAGCTTGTAACACGCGTTGCTATGTTTTTAACGAGAATATATGCTAATGTATTCACTTGGTTTTATATCATTAAGAATCCTGTATCTCTCGCTAGTTATGATAAATAGGTAAAAAGGTAATAGTGAATAAGAAACAGAGAAGCTTAGAAAAGAGATTTATATTATGATTTAGGAATATAGACGTAAGGTCTTCAATACGGGCTACACTAGCCGAAAGGCTCTTAAGCGTAGCTTGTATCCGGTGGCTGTCTTCGAACATTAACCGCCGGCCGTACGGTGCTATCTCTTAATTTCTTCCAGCTAGTATCGTAATGCCAAACGGCATAACCAATGATGCAGGCTGCATATGTAGAAGATGCAATGCTAAGTAACATCCAGCCGAATGGTCTTATGGAGCCAGACAATACGCTATCATCTGAAATGTTGTTCATGCCGAAGAACGCTTAATATACGACCGTTATTATTCGTTAGTCGAGTTAAATAGTGAGTGCAGTCAGGGTGTATAGCATTTGTGCTTACCGTTATAAATCCAAATGGAAGATATATAACTGTGACGATTGTAAAGATGAGGACGTACTGGTTGAGCTGCGTGCTTTTTCGGGCTTCTCGGAGGGATGTTACGTTAGACATCTGTTAGTACCGGGAGTTAGCCTCTGTACCCTTTCGAAGCCTACCCGAATAGAACTGACACTGTCGCTGAGACTGGTGATGTCTTGTCGCTTCCGCCGTATTCGTTCCAGGGTTTCGGTCATTCTCGCCTGCAAGTCCTCGCCGCGTTTCACGAAGATCTTCCTGACGTTCTCCAGGTTCTCTTTTTGTTTTGTTGACGTTGTCCCCCCGTGCCCACTTAGATCGTGGTTAACGGACCGTTGCAGCGTTCTGTGGACTTTGAAATGCTAGTCTCGAAAGTCACGGAGTGTTTCCTCGACGGTGCTTTCGAAGGCTCGTAGCAGATGGAAGAGCTTGAAATAGACGCTAGAGGTTTGTTCGCCTGGCCTATTAAACAGATAAAGGTTAATAAGGTCCTGATCTTCGGCGCCGTCAATCTGCGAAAATCAGCTTCCTCTTAAGTGATATGCTATTAAGACACCGTACCGGGAATGAAACAGCGTCTTCGACACTTTGCAGCACTTCCAGCTATTCATCGCTCCACGATATCAACAGGAACCTTAGACACCACGAAAATAGTGCAATCGGTGCGAAATCACCCGTATCGTTGGCCTGGAGTTCTGAGACAGGCTGGTTCCCGTTATGGAGATGGCCTTGGGACAGGATAGTGAATCGCGAGTCTCTTAGGCCGGGAAAGTATTGCATCGCGAGAAGGTGGCGCCGCTCCTGAAAGTAAGGAACCTTTGTGTTGTTGAGGTCTTTGATGTCCATTTGACTCTGAATCTGAGGGATCTGGATGGGTGGTCCACATCCTAGACCCGTGAACTTCTTCTCATCAAATGGTTCTCGACATCCTTAGCTCAATAAACCCTCATCATCGACCACAGAGACATACCGTATGAGAAACTGAAACGTAATAAGGGAATCCCTGTGGTAAAATATCGACGGCACATCGTAGTAGGGAAACGGCTAACGCTTAAGCGGCCGAAAGCTTCTCTTCCACTTTGGGGCATTGTACTCCTTAACGAGAAATGAGAGTCCTCGTCTGTCTGTCTCTTCCCCAGGCTTGCACTGGGATTCGAGAAACTTCGCTTTATGAGACGACTTTTTAGGCCCGAGGATACTGTTGGAATCCCGTCCTGAGTTAGAAAAAGCCTTAAAGTATTCGTCACGGAACGCAGCTCACAACAAAGCACCCACATAATCACCTTAATCCTCCTGGATGGCGCGGAGCTCGGAATTGCCTTGCCGACGGTAGAAGAACTTCGTAATGTCATCTGCTTCCTTTTGGAGGAAGTCCAGGCTGTCCTCGATAGAATCATTACCCGAGGATCGAATGCGTAAGGAGTTCCTCTACTGGTCATTAATTTCGTTGGGAGACATTTTTTGAGATGCTAGGAAATTTAAGAAAGAATTAACAGCAGACGGACTACGATTAGACACAAATAAAGCTAACCTCTTTAACGGGAGGACGGGAAGGATATTCGGGTAGAAAGCTGGTGCGATACGAAGCGAGTAGGTAGGAGAGGGAAATAAAAAAACAAACAAAACGTGGTTGGATCGGGCTAAAAATCATGATTTAGCGAGGTTACACAACATTAACACTTCATATTTAATATCACCTGTGACGTAGGTTAGGAAGAGAGCAAGACGCAGCTCTTTCTAGAATTAGGGATCTGGTGAGGTTACATAACACTATTGCTGCATATGTGATGTCATCTGTGATATTGAACCCACTCAAACTCAGTGCCGGATTCTCCAACCTAGCCAGAGCAGCTATCGAAGGGGTGTACATGGACGCCTTCTTCAGGGGATCGTACGACAGGCGCCTTCGAGCCGTCATGCAACACCCTGGCAGATTTCGCCAAAGATATGCGCGAGAGGGGTCACGCAAGGACCATCACGGAGCGCCCGGTTATCGACGACGGAGATGAAGACGCACCTCATTCCATCTCTCGATCGACGTACATCGAAGAAGTCAGGGAACTCATGAGGGAGAGTCGGGGGCGCGAGCTCCCGGGCACGTACAACCCAATGATCGTGGCCGAACTCTTTAGTAAGCAGTGCAAACCGTGGCAACGCATGGTGCGACGTCTCTTGGAGCGAGTATTCGACTCGGCTTCCATGACAATTGAGGCCGTTCTTCGGCATGTCGCCGATGGCGAAACTGCCGAGGCGCTCCTCCGTGTCGTCATCGATCCGACAATGGAGAATATCAAGAAGGAATTGACCAGCAAGGCGGACGAGATCCTGGAACCGCACATTTCGGGCCATCCCATTACGTACAACCACTACTTAACCGACAATGTGCAGAAGGTGCAGGCCCGTCGGACGCGTTAACGCATGGAGGAGCGGTTCAGGTCGTTCTTTGGGAAAGACGAGCTCTTAGAGGGCGCTACCAATTATCGGTTCGACATGCAGGATTTTCTGGATGCTCTGACTGCACACACGGAGCCGGACATGGACACATATTCTTGCTCCATGGCAATTGATATGATAGAAGCGTATTATAAGGTCAGGCTTCGAGTCCACCCCCATTCCAACTTCTGCAACTCCTGCTAACCAAAGATAGGTCGCACTGAAGACACTTGTTGACGATGTCAGTAACCTTGCCATTAAGAGGTGTCTGCTTCAGAAACTCCCCTCCATTCTCTCTCCAGAAATCGTCTGCGACCTCACGGATGAGGAGGTGCAGCGCATCGCGGCGGAAAGCAGCGACTCCGCGGCCGAGAGGGCGCTGGCGATTGAGAAGCTCGGCATGTTGGAGAGCGGCATGGCCGAGTTGAAACGGCTAAAGATGCATAGTGCTCCAGTGGGTGATGACAGCCCCGCAGCTCGACCATCAGCATGTGTGAGGAGCACACAGACCTGAGATTGCAGCGAGGTTAATGGCTTAGATGAGGTCTAGTTTAGAATCCAGTGTTGTTACATCATTACTCGTTACATACTTCAGCGCGTGAGTGACAAGTGTGTCGGCAGAGTCGAAGTGCGTAGGCAAGGGTGTAAACATGACGTCCAACTCGAGCTACCAGCTACAAATGAGGCGTTCGCGGTCACAAACGTCACGACTCGGCGACAGTGTGACTTTAGTGGGCATGGCCTGGCCCCACTGCGATAAGAGCAGTACTGCTCCCATCGAATTCGTCCTGTATGGCGACGAAGCGAACGCCGAGCTTCGGTGCAGCGGCCTACGGCATTGTGTTCCTGTGCTGCATGGGCGCGATGGGAGCGAACAACCCTGTCTACTGTGGTATGGAGCATAAAGAAAACCCCCCTGTTAGGTACCGCACACGGGCCACAGCAGGTGGGGTGGCAGATGGGCGCTATCGGCGACCGCATGTACAAAGGAGACAAGGCCGTAAGTGCGGCAGTTGTCTGCTAAGGTTTGGATGATGAGATGCCTTCCCGGTGCGTGGATTGTGTGGACGGTCCCTTATAATTCACGTACATGCAGGCCGTTGCTCATCTGTCGCTGTAAGAGATATTTGTCCAGTTTAGCCATGAAGAAACCGGTGACCCGTGCGGAGCTTTTCCCTTCAGACCAGAGAAGCCCCGCAGTGTCACGTGAAATCGTGAGTTTGAAGCTGTCTGGGCCCATTCTCGTCCTACTCACTCTCGGTTTTGCCCAGCCAGCTTCTAATACAGTCGAACGCCTGCATGCCCTCAACGCATCACGCGCCGCTATGACTGACCTCCGCGAATGTCTTTCCCCTCCAATAGAGTCGCACTTATCGAGCCCAGCAAACGAACGCCGCATTTCTTTCCGCCACCCCGCCTATCCTGACGCCGCACCCGACCTCCTCTGTCTCAGCGCCGTCGACGGTGGCCTTGGCGTCGGCATAGAATACAACACTGCGCTCGTTGCTGTGGCATTGTCGCTGGAAATCGCTGGGACGGAGCTTGGTTTGGCGTTAGGAGCTCGTCCGACAACGATTCCATCGTCCCTGTCGAGCAACCTTCCAATGGCATCTTGCGTGATTCTGTTTATTACTTCTACGTCGGGTCCTCGTCGGAGGAGCTATACCCCGTCATCCCGTCGTTCGACCACTGGAGATTTCCACACAATGGCCTCCCATTGCCGTTGGCGAAGACCACCGTTCAGTGACCCGTCGATATCATCGCAAGCCTCATCGGCAGCACCACCGACACTCGCAACGCGGTATAGATTCGCGATCAGACCTGCCGCGTCACCGGCTACTTCGAAGCCCGCAAGGTAGCCCACCTCGTTCCCATTAGTGCTGCCGGCTGGTTCGAGTCCAATCGTATGAAGCAGTACTGCCGACTGCCCTCTAAGACGAACATCATCGATGACGACCGGAACATGTTCCTCCTGCGCCGCGACCTGCACCAGCTTCTTCGACACCCAGCGCTTCACAATTGTGCTAAAGACATCAGCAGGCGCCGTAACGCCGACCCTTATTACGCACGTACTTCTCCCCTAAACGCACCCAGAGCTGCATACCCTCTACCACAACCGGACCCTGCAATAACCCTTGACTGGCATTGCCGTCGAGATGCTCTTTGCCCGCTTCGTATGGTCCGTTTTATGCGATGAGAATTTCCCATTCCTAAAGGGCACTTTCCGTTATTCTGTCCTGATCTCTGACCCTAGCAAGGGCGACGTCACCACCAAGTCCCTTAACGCATTCAGCATCAAGGACACCGCCCAGGCTTTCCCTAAGCCGGCCCGCAGCCGGAGCGTGAGCCCCCAGAAGCGCAAGGTGGCCGAAGTTGACGACGCATATAGTGACGACCTTGAGCTGGGCTCATAGTATGTATTATACTTTTAAGGAGTCCTATCGACGAGAGAAACACTGACTAGAGTAACAGCAGCGACGACAGCTGGGGAGACAGCAGCCAACGCGGCCAGCCCCGGAGCCGGAGTCCCGAGTATCACGCCCACCAAGTCTACCCTAAGGAGGGCAACGGCAGTAGCCAAGCCCCTCACAATGCGTCGCAAACTCCCGGATAATCCCCGCAGCCTGAATTGGCGGGCTCGTTTTTGTCGACAGAGCCGGCCCTCTCTCCCAAGACGGTTAACGATGCATCTCCGCCCCTCTCGAAAGACGGCCCTGCATTTGCCGTCGTGGACACCACCTCGGCTCTAGGCTGCCGTGATTACGACGCCTACAGTGGGAAAGAGTGGCTTAGCGAGAATGCAACACTGCGGGGAGAAGATGGTGACCAGGGGTTTACGGGAAAACGATCTCGAGTGGTATAACTTTAAATAAGACGGAACTGGATCGAAGAAAAGCGTGGCCCGCTAGTCTGGGACGAGCTGAGGTTAGTTCGAGCGACTGGGTCCTCGGCGGAGAATAGGAGGGGGCCCCTTAGTCTTTAGGTATTAAGTTACAGCTAGTTTGCCTTATATATTGTAACCTACGGCTAGCTGACTTAAGGGTTAGTCATTATCTCCCCTTAGAGTCTCGCTTTCCCTATAAGAGGCGAACCGATCTTAAGTATAGAGAGTGAAAGAGGCTTAACACTATTTCACTAGTTCCAGTAGGTTAATAAATACATCCAGAACAGGGGATGACCACTTTTATAGTTATTAGTTATCGTTATCGTTAGCTATTAAAGTCGACGATTAATAGGGCATTTATTTCGCTTATGAGTGCATTCCGTTTAATACACACACATACACTCTTAAGGAGAACTATCCAGTCCGCCTGAACCTAATCCGGCTGTCACACCCGGACTCGTCGACGTACACTAAGTGGTATAAGAAAGGGAGCATCGCAGACTAGCTTCACGCGTCTACCGCAGATTATAAAAATTTTAAGCTATTAATGGCGACATGTTGACGATTAAGAACGTTAAGAGGCGGATGGTTTCCATGCAGCTGCTTACTGTATATTACTGCTACCAATCCGAGAGCTCTTTAATAACATATACTAGTACTGGAACGCTCCGATTAGTGAGCTGTGACCATTAAGACAATAATTGTGACACTAGTCCTAACTACAGCAGCGGCTCTCCCTCTCACCTAACGCATCGTTTCCTATATCTTCTTTATTCTTCTCCTTGTGCTTCCATATCTTCGCTCCCGGGTTTCTTAGGTATTTGAAAGTTGCTCGTCGTCTTCTAATGCACCCGGATGGCGAACATGTAATGTGTTGGAGTGATAGGATAGAGGTTGCCCCGTATATTAGGGGAGCGTTTCGGTGCTGTGCATAGATCTGTAGCGTGCATCGTTCGTAGCAGACTGGTAAGCAGCATATCGGGTCGGGCTGTTCTCTTAAGTTGTACTCCAAGCGTCTGCTTAGGTATTAGTACTCAGGCTGAGGCTCGGAGGCTGCGATGGGCATCGGGTTCTGGGCTCTTCATTGCAGTCAGCTCCCCCTCCCATACGGCCTGAGTTGTAAGTGTACTCACCCTCTGCAAAGGGGTAATCAGAAAAGCCGTCTTGAATGGCACTAGCCTTTATGTTCGGAAGCTAGCCTCTAGGCCTGGCTGCGGTAGCTGGACCATATTTTGCGACTAAGAGAGATATTTCGTCGAAGACCAGCGGATGTGTGGTGCAGCGTGGATATAGGGAAAAGAAATAGCCTTAAAGATTAAAGGGTGTTTAAGTTAGCTGCTCTTCTGTTCTCCTTATAGATTATTAAGCAGAACGGTTCCGGAGACCGAACTGGCAAATGCCTTGTTGGGGCCGGGATCTGATATTATTTTAACGCCTGCAGTCTCATCTTAACCTCCCTAACCTTGCTTCTTGTCGGAAGGCACCACCGTGCCCTGTTGGTCAGTGTGGCGGCCTCACGCCTGGGCTAAGCCGCCCACACTTAGCTCAGAATAGCTTTATGGATTCCTTCCACGAATTAATCATCTTCACTTCTGCACTCCTAACACCTGTACTGGGAGTTGTCAGCTTCAGGCTTGCTTATCTAGGTAGAATTAAACTCTTCCCATTGGAGGAAGTAGTAAATAGGCAGAGGCATAGGTAGACATTAGCGGCTATACATTTGAACCGGATAAAGGAGGGGAATAAAGCAGAGCACGCTAGTAAAATTGGATGGCGGCTTGGATGAGCGGCCCAGCGTAGAACGAGGGCAAGATCGTTAGGATAGGGGCGGCTCGTAGAATGGATAGCATTGCACCGGATAGTCCTTAGTTAGCACCGATCTTAGTAGGCCCAATGCGACTCCGGTGAAGAAGATTGAGCTAGGACCATACCATGCCGGGAGACTAAAGTAGTTAATAGATTGGCATTTTAGGAATGCGATGAACCGAACGGGCTATGCTTAACGTTTAATGACGTGTTTGCAATGGAAGGAGGATGGCTTTACACTAACTAGGCCCGACACGTTTGGATCTGAATATCGACTAATCAGACCTATAACATTAAAGGGTTTATAACTGCGGAATGTGTAAAGAGGCCCCTCCCAGTCTGCCTTGCCACTGCCTATTTAAGTCTCCTACCGGATATGCATCATAAGGGAGGTTCGTAAGTTTAATCGGGCAGGGATAAGCGGATTCTCGAACTAGCGTATTTTAAGACATTTATATATCCCTATCGTATCGACTGACGGATTGCTTAGTAACGGCCTAAGTATGCTCAGTTTAGCTTAGTAATGGCTTAGGTCCGCTCAGGCTTTACTTAGTCTAGCTTATTAGTCATTACTCAGATTTAATTCCTAAGACGGGAAACTGCTAATGGACTTGTTAAGGTGGATATTGGTTAATGTTCATGTCCAGTTTCCTAAACAGGTTAACATAATGCCACTGTTTCATCGAGCTAAGGGAAGAAAGAATTTATACCAGCGTGATCAGGCAGTCTTCCCAGGTATTCTGAACAGGAAAGAATGATCGGTATAGCTTAGCCCTAATGTCCTTAACATTGTTAGCTTCTAGGCTGTAGGGAACAAAAGCCGATTAGGCAGTCTTACGTGATATTCAGAACAGGAAAGAATGGCCGGCAAATGATTAATCCGCCGAGCGTCTTATTCCTGCAAGTCGCATGCATTTTGGACGTGACTATTCCTATGCGAGAAAGTCAGAGCCTAAGCAGATACAATTAATCTATATTGTATTAAGATCCTGGAGAAGAAGATAAAGCTCTAGTCTTCTTCTAGGATGATAACATAGATAGCAAGCTCAACTCGCTATAGGCCGTACGTCCATTCTTCCAACCCATTAGCGATAACCTCTAGATCAAACCATCCGTCCTTAGGCCACTATTAAAATGTCGAGAATGAGATACTAAAGGGCGACCCTTGGCGACGTGGTTTGAAACGGTCTTCTCCGCTAAGGAAATGTATCGAGAGGGAGCAAAAGGAGGGGGATATACGTGTATACGTGAAAGGTCTGCGAGAACCACGGGCAGCTGCGAGGAAGGCGTTACGTTCACGACTAGAATAATTATATCTCGCTGGTTAAAAGCAAGAGATAAAGGCCAATAAAGATCGTCGGTGTTAATCTCACCTCGCTCTCAACGACATTCGTGAAGTATATATTACGAGCATAAAGCTCCTCGAGTTTCGGATCAGTATGAGTCGCCGGTTAAGCCGCTTAGTGAAGCTGTAAGGATGACGTATTTAGATTAAGCCCTCAGTGTTGCAAACATAGTGATGTAGAGTGCGTGCCATCCTTAATCTCGTTAATACATAAGTCAAAGCACCCATTAGTCGGACACCCCCACTACTCGGACACTCCCCCCACATCAAACTAAGAACAGTATTTCAACCACAACTTCATCAATTTAAGGTCTAAAAATACAATAAAAATACTAATTTAACGCTTACAAGTCAGAGCCTTCACTATCGTCATACATTTCTATGGCCCGCTGGGTAGGGACCCGTGTGCGCCCAGAACGTCGCACAGGTTCGATGTCTACCTCCTCCACCTCCCGTGTAAGTGGAATGCTTCGCTGTTGCACTAAGACTTCCGCCATTGTTATAAAACGTTGATTTGGGTCTTGTTGATTGACCTTCTTTCTTTTTTTGGACCAACCGCCTCCAAACGCTCTTGAAAGCTCGCTGATTCTCTGCGTACCGTGACAATTTCGGTCGATAATCCATGTAAATATTCGCGCAATTTTCGCTTGCGCTAACGTCGAAATGCAGCGTTAGGAGTTTGATCCAGTAGATCTAACACATCTTGAGCGCGTTTAGGCGTAGTAATTGTAAGCTCTTGGGGTCTCTGGGTGTGCTGGGTGGCCGGTAGAGTTGGTAAGGTAAAAGAAGTAACCTGACGGCTATTCAGAGCTTTAAGTCGGTTTTTTGGAAATAATCCAGTCTCTCGTTAACCAGCTTTAATAGTGTGATCCCGAAGACCCTCTGGGCGGGCGGCGGCGTAACATTTTAAGAAGTTGGCCTTGCTAATGGGGGAGCAATCGCTCAGCTCTGTGAGCCTTTGAAGATGTTTCCGATAAGCTGTCTTTAAAGAGGAAAACACGCTTACATCTAGCGGCTGAAGAACGTGGGAGCTGTGGGCAGGTAGAAACAACAGGTAGATGTTATTTTCAAAGCAAGCCGCTATATATTCGTCGGTTGAATGGGATCCATGGCCATCGACAATAAGGAGGCGGGCTTCCGACGGGTCGTCCGGCTGGGTCTCTGGGATGAACACTCTTTCTAACCATTCTAAAGCAATGGCGTTACTCGTCCAGCCGTTCTCTGACGTGGTAAAATACCAGGGCTCTTTAAATTCGGGTTTGAACCATTGCATTTGAACGCTGCCGCCTTTGAAAATGATGCCCGGCGTTAGAACCTTTCCTATCGCCGATACACACTCCAGAATAGTCGACCACGCGCGTGAGCCTTGTTGTTTAACATAAGTAGAGTTGGGATTGACTTGGCTGCTACTAACAACCAGTCCATTAACTCCCATACCCTCCATAATGCCCACTTCGTCTGTGTTGTACCGGTTCTTGGATTTGATCCATTGATACTGCTCATACGCATCAAATAACTTGTTGATGTTCTCAGGACTGGCTCCATTAAGCCTTCTGAAGTCTATCCTCTTGCCCAGCTTTGTTTTGACCTCGGGATAGCGGCTAAAGAAGCCATCTATCCAATGGATGCCTAGGGTGTCATTGTCGCCATTTTTCTTCAGGATTTCGTTGGCCATTCCCTTGACCTGGCCATGGCTAGGTGCGTATCCGAGGGCTTCTTGGTTAATAATCCAGGTTACTAAACGTATCTCTACGTCGGGGGCAAGTTTTTGTTAACTTTCGTGAGCTTCTTGTCGTGTCAATCGGCCTTGCAGTCGGTTTTGTAGTGTGCTCTTGGGGACACCTCTACGAAGTGCAGCCTTACGGATTGAGATACCGTTATTCACGTCTTCTATAGCCAATTGCATAGAATCCATCGTAGGCAGTCGATTGCAGTGAAAATGGGATGGATTGGATAGGTTTTAGTGAAGTTGTTGTTGAAATAAGTAAACAAAGGTGGACGCGTCGGGAGTGAAATTTCTGTCCGAGTAGTGGGGGTGTCCGACTAATGGGTGCTTTGACTTAAGGCCCATCAGTCTTACCCGGCTCTAGACTAAGTATGTGGTGTGTTGCCTGCCTTGAAACCTATGTAAGGTGTAGGGGGTTTATAATCTCAGTCCAACCTGGCTTTAAGCGCATTCAGCGAAGACGTTGCTGTTTCGAGAATGTGTACTGGACGTACTGACTTCGACTACTTTAACGGTCTTGCAAGTCGTGTCACTCACGAAACGGATTTTAATAACGGTCGAGGAGACATTAATCTCATCATTAAATATGATCATTTCGAGGAGTCCGAATTCCAGTCATTCTTGGCTTCTTCGGCCGCTATGATCAGAAGCTATGGGAATGTATGTTGGCTGGTCCGTTCGGGGAGGGACAATCACGTCATCCGAAAGATTCTAATGAACATTATCCACCTCCGATTTGGCGATGTGCCTCAAACACTGGGGCTAAGGACCTTAGCAGAACTCGCTATCTTAACGGTTAAGTACATGTTAACGACTTTAATAGCTCCGTGGCTTAAAGGCTGGCTTGGACCTCTCTATCCAACGATTAAGGAGAGTGGAAACGAGTATTGTTGGCTCTGGATCTCATGGGAGTTTGGCTTGACCGACATCTTTAACCATGTTTCACACAAGCTCTGTATAGAAACATCCCTTACACGCGCCCCGCTAGAGGAGTCTCGAGTGTCTTCTCCAGAAGACCATATGTGTCTTAGCATGGGGGAGCACTGCGGCGAGAATAGAGCTTGTAAGAGGAGTTGGCAATAGAAGAATATCACCTTCTCGGGTCCACTGGTACACCCATCCTTATCGCACTTCCGCCTGGAGTTGAAGGGACATCTAGCAGCCTCTGCTTTGTTGGCTAATAACTATGGATATACAAGAGACTAGTCGAGCTAAAAGACATATGGTCGTAACTAAAACTCTCGAGCTATTGTACGGCTATTTCAGCAATCTACGCCTTAAGGCTCGGAGCGGAGTGCTTAAGGATATTAACAGCCTAAGCTTTAAGGACGACGCTGATGGGAGAGGTCTTTACACAAATAAGAAGCACGACTGCCTTCTACTCTAGATTGGATCGCTTTTTTACGCTCTGGTATCCTTTAGCTTATGGCTAGAAAAAGACCTTAATAACATTTAAATATGCGCTAGACAACTACGGAGTTGCTTACGAATTAAATTTACGCTCGCTACCGTTTACAAGCACGTTGATAGGTAGAGAGAAAAGTGAAGTACAACAGAACGAAGAACTAGGCTATCCTTAGACCGGGCCCCGGACCGTATCTCAAGTTGAAGCCTTCGCAAACGTCTACTACTTAATAGCTAAAGTAACAACTTTGTTTTAGTCCAGAAGCCGGGTATTATATATAACAGATACTATTGCTAGTGTTCTCTTAATATGATTGCCCTGGAAACACTTTAAAGCCCTTATTAATCTCAGTCTGGATAAAGACCGCTGCGTGCTTAAACTGTGAGCCCTGATACTTGTCGTAGACGGCCCGATGGTGCTTGATTTGATCGCTATAACAGTCGAAGATCAGTGACATAAGAGGCTGGATTTGGCTCAGAGTGTATCCGGCATAACGCGTGTGAGCAGCGGTCTGTTATCAACCAGGTTAGTAAGTGTCGATATCGCAAGTCTGGAACAATTAGTCGGACTTACCCAGTCACCCTTCCTTAACATTATACGCGCTAAACAGTACGCGCCCGCAGCAATGTAGCTCGGCGGACTACTAACGAAGCGCTCATCTATAATAGTCACCTCTAAGAAGTACTTCGCTAGAGTACGTGTCTCGATTTCGTAGTAATCGGCCTTGCTGATACGCCGTAGGAAGCTCATCGGACCCGGCCAGCTAAGCTTAAAGTCTAGCATACTGAGCATGAATCGCTCTGCCTTAAGGATCTCTTTAACGGTAAGAGATCCGTTACTTAGATTGACGATCGTCTGGACAGAGAGGCAATTTCTCTCCTCATACTTAGCTGCTATAAAGAGAGCAGTAGTACCTATAAGTTCGAGCTTGCTAAGCGGTACAACCTTAACAGATAAGAAACGATCAATGTAGTTGACCGTTAAGAAGAGGGTCTCCGGTAGAAGTCCAAACCGATTGTGAACCTGAATAAGCCAGTCCATAAGAGCAGACCGCATCGACCATGAGATAACGGTCTGGAGGTCCATATAGTGAGGATAGGGAGCTAGGGTAGTCTTTAATGAATTAGTTAAAGTTCCTTTACAAGTGCACGCATTTCGTGTAAAAGAACCTACTTCGAGTTTTCGCATATAGTTAAAGATCTCGTCGCTATACTCAGCCATCAAGCTGGTATCACACTCTTCTTCAATCTGTTCCATAGTCGTGGTGGCCTCGATAACACGCTCGGCTATCTCTAGCTCTGTCTGGACCTTATGGGTGACCTTTGGGACCAACATAGTCCTGACTCCGGCGGTAGTATTGTCGCCGTCCTCATCCCAGTTGTTGTCCGGCTGTGTTATAACACTGACAGCATCCTGCTCGATATAGTGTCCAGCAGGCTCGCGCACCTGTGGATGCTGCGGTCGAGGCTCGATATTGATCTGTTGGCTGAATGCGGTCTCTTGAACCGGAGGCGCAACTGGGTTGACTTGAAGCCGGTCGGTAAGGGTTAACAAGGCAGCAAGCTTCTCCAGAGCGTCTTGGTAGGGAGCCTCGGTAACATTCTCCTCGACAGTAATCAGGAGGTCCCGGTCGTTGGTGAAGTGCCCTCTCTGGGTACAGCGGAGACCTGGCTGTTGCTCCGTCCGCAAGACTGGCTGGCTCTTGAAGTGGCGAGGGTTCTTAACCTGCGTGGTCATTTTGGATGCTGAAATGTCTGACTTGGGAGAGGCGTTCGACCGAGTGTTCGCGTTGCTGTCTGCTTCCTCAGAGAAGATGAATGTCATATATATATATTAACGCGAGTCGGGGGTGCAGTGGCGAGAAGTGAGGCTGAACATTGCCAACATAAGGAGACGACTGGTTTGCAGTCACCGCAGCAGACCCTCCGTAATCGGTAAGTGTGCATCTGGACGCAGACTGCGGTATGGACCGGAGACAAGGGTCACCGTGATCCAATGAGAGGCCGATCGCATATTATCCTCCTAGTGCTCGTTACGGCCGCTCTCTCTCGGCCAGAAAGATCCTAGGGTGACCCCTAAGAGACCAACTTCCTTTCCAGTCTTCGTATGCATAAAGTGTGGCAATGATATGGCATTGCCTGCTCCTAAATCTACGTTCTAAACAGAGTCCGTAAACCAGCCACTCAAGTTTCTCGGCCTCCTCCTCGTGTTTCGCCCTCGTCCCCGCTTCGCATTGTCGCCACTAATGTGTACATGTTAGACCTGTGAGGTTGGCTCGGGGAGGTGTAACTTTACCCCTTGGAAATCCTGCCTAATGCGTACCTTCCCCATAAGCTTGTTTATAACGATTTATCACAGTCCCTGGATGTTTTCCGCCCGATGTACCCTGGACCGCAACCCAGAGCTATTCACTAAGGTTTAGCCGAGAATCGACATTATACAATGCTCCATTAAAGCCGCCCACCGCGAAGCTGCCTGCAACGTTTACCGGGCTGTGCAGTCATTTATACTCGCTCAGATGTCCGAGGCCTTTCCGTTCTCCTAACTTCTAGAATCTCTTCCTTGCTTATGGAGACTCACTACTAGCTATACTGGTCGAGGTCGCCCGAAACGATCAATCCGGAAATATTAAAGGGAAGGGGGATAATAGAAGGGAGGTTCAGTAAGTGTAGCTGCTGTACCTTCCTTACCTAACTATTAACTGCTCTGCCAGTCTCTTTTAAAGTGGACCGCTCCTGTCCACTACAGGCTAGGCCACTATACCTCCATTGTATTAACGACCTATCTCACGCGTCATGCCACTATCTTTTCGACGGCAACCATGCAGGAGGATGCCGCTTTAAAGAGTTGTATACCGGGTTCGACACCGTTACTTAGGCCGGTCTATTGTCATTCGGGTGATCTAGATTAAACCTGTCTTCTAAAGCGGCTTTTTTCCAATCTTCGAGCCTCATTAGGGGCCCAGGTTTATCCAGGTACTTGTTATGGTACTGCTGTACCTTATCAGGGGAGTTCTTCAGGTCCTATGCGTTATACCAGGTTGGGTCCGGGTTCCAAAGGTACGTATCTTTTTTCTGCCATTTCGGTACGTACCTTTTCTGCCATTTAAGTACGTTACCTTTTCCTGCCGCAAGAGGTACGTACCTTTTCTGCCATTTAGGTACGTACCTCTCGCGGCAGAAAAAGGTACGTACCTTTTCTGCCATTTAGGTACGTACCTCTCGCGGCAGAAAAAGGTACGTACCTTTTCTGCCATTTCGATACGTACCCTTTCTGCCATTCCGGTACGTATCTTTTCTGCCATTTTGGTACGTACCTTTTTCTGCCGCGAGAGGTACGTACCTGTCTGCCTCACCCATAACCAGATACGTACCTTGTTTGTCAGCTGGATAACTGGGCGCTGACTAAGTCAAAATACCCCCTCACGGGCCACCCCCCTCACGGGCCACACAACGCGTCCCGCGTACTACACGCGACTTGACCACAACAACCTTCTTTTCTCAACCAATATACACTCTTTTCCAACGCAAATTACTACTCTATATTCACACTAGATTCCTCTATTCAATTGGCTATTGCAGCCGTACAGAACGGTTGTTCTGTACGGCGTGCAGCCGAAGACTATGGAATAGCCCGAAGCACACTACAAAGACGACTCGAGGGTGTTCAAACACGTGAATCCTATAACGTTGAGCTTCAAAAGGTTTCACCAGTGCTTGAGGCCAAGTTAGCGCAGTGGATTCTACGTCAGGAAGCCATTGGCTATGCTCTATCGCACGCGCAGATCCGGGCAGCCGTGTGCAAAGTATTGGCGTTGTCCGGCGAGAATGCGACTGTAGGAAAGTCATGGCTTACCGGCTTTTTCAAGCGCAACCCCAGCGTGAAGACGAAGCTGGGCAAGAAGATCGATTTCCGACGTATCAATGGAGCCAGCCCTGCCAATATCAATACCTTTTTCGACGGTTATGACGAGCTGAGCTTCATAAAGCCCGGCAACAGGTGGAACACTGATGAGGTTGGCATTATGGAAGGAATGGGCATTAATGGCTTGGTCGTTAGTTCCAGTCAAGTCAGGGCCAACTCTGTATACGTCAAACAGAACGGAGGGAGGGCTTGGTCGACTATTCTGGAGTGTGTATCGGCCCTGGGAAAGTGCACAACGCCGAGCATCATTTTCAAGGGTTTGAACGTTCAAGTTCAATGGTTTGCTGACGAATTCAAGGAGCCTTAGTACTTCGCTTGCTCACAGAACGGTTGGACAAGTAACGCCATTGCCCTTGAATGGTTGGAGAGGGTATTCCTACCGGAAACCGCACCAGAAGATCCTAGTGATGCCCGCCTTTTGGTAGTTGACGGCCATGGATCACATACAACAGACGACTTCATGGCGATGTGCTTCGAAAACAACATCTTTCTGTTGTTCTTACCTGCCCACAGCTCCCACGTACTTCAGCCTTTGGATGTGGGCGTTTTTTCGGTCTTGAAATCGGCTTACAGGAAGGCTCTGGGCGAGCTCAACCACCTTAACGACTCTATGCGGGTTGGCAAGCTCAATTTTCTTCTCTGTTATATAAAAGCTCGTGAGAAGGCTCTCTAGCCACGGTATATTTAGGCTGGATTCCGTGGCGCCGGCCTGTGGCTAAAGAATCGCCACAAAGTCCTTAACAGTCGCCAGGTAGTGGAAAATCGACCCCGTACCCATTCCCCCCCTCCACTACCAGCCCTGAGTCAGGCCCAGTTATTAAGACTCCTAGGACCAAGAGGGACTTCATGAGAATGAGTTCTGGGCTTGGGAACTCAGCAGAGTTAAGATTGGTGGCTAAAAAGACCGTTAAAGGCTTCGAATTATTGGCCTTCGAACATGTCATGATGGAACAAAGTATCGCACGCCTCACCGCCACTGCAGAGGCTGAGAAGCTAAAAACAAAGCGGAAGGTTAAGCAACAGGACCCAAATTAACCATTCGTAACGCTTGCAGAGGTATTGGCTACACAACACGCACAACGACTTATACTTAACGTGGAGGCTGTGGACGATGTGCCAGTCCGCCGATCGGGCCGAAATCGGGTCCCTACGCGCCGGGCGATTGAGCTTGACGACTGGGAAGATGACTCTGACGATTCAGCTATATAGTGGTATAATTGTATTTACGATAGCTTCAAAATTGACTGCGTTGTTGTTGTTAGAAGATTGGTGGGCAAAGTGCAATTGTGTGGCCCGTGAGGGGGGTGGCACGCGAGGGGGTATTTTGACTTACCTAGACGCCTTAAAAATCCCATCAAGGTCAGCAACGACTACCTCCTGCTGAGCAGATTGAGGGCGCGGTCGCAAGAGGGGGCTTTATGGGCGGAGAGGGCTAAGGGGAGGAGAAGAAAGGTGTATTAACGTCACCATACTATCTGCAGGGACGAGAGAATGAGACTCAGGTATTTGGAAAAAGGTCTGGAAACCGCCTGGTTAAAGCCCTGTTTTCACGCTGGACTGTCATCACCATCGCTTCGACCATCCTAGCATCACAGCATCTTTTCCACTATGCTAACACCGTTATCGGCTATCATTTTAGATCAGAGGCAGACGCGCAGCGTGAGTTGTGCCAATCTGCCAAGGGATAGACGACCAGAGGACTAAGGAGTACCAAATGTCCCCGAGACGCCGAACCGGTGGGCGAAATATACCCACAAACTAAGTAGCAGCTGGGTCATGCAGGTGCGGCAGTGAAGGCAAAGGCGATGTTAGGCTATTGAAAGGGTGCGGGATCCGACTGCCTCTCCTTCAGGTTCGTGCAGTAACGTACTTGCAGCACGCCGACACTCCGCTTTTGCCGCGGAAAGGCCTTTGCGCACTGCTTGTGAATCTCCTTCCATGGCAGCTTATCGTTCCCTTCCTTCAGCTGTTTGAGAATTTGAGGAGGCGTTTGAGTTCCATGGTTAACCCGTTAAAGAACCCAAACTTATCTTCCCAAGTTAAGGACTTATTCGCTCCTTTGGGAGAGCCGGGGGGGAGGGGAGATGAAAGGCTTGTCCCATCTCATAAGCTTGATATCGGGCGCTGCTGCAGGCGATAAGCGAGAGCTAGAGGAAGCGATGCGTTAAGGCATATACATTCGTCACTTAACGGAAGTATGTACCATGTCAGATTAAGGGAGCGAACAATAATACTTCAATCGAGAAACAGGAAGGACATCACGAAAACGCGTCTCGCGTAGATGCACCAGATGTAACAGCTTGTCGGAAGAATGCTCCTCATGCGCTACTATGACAGCCACGTCTGCTGCTTGCAACCACACAGGTACAACCTAGGGTTACTCGTTATCACTCTTAGCCAGATCCTATAATAATGCAACGGCTGACTAATAATTAGAAGAAACCATGGATGATAATGTTCTCAGGAAGTCATGTCGACTTAAAAGGTATCCCTCCTAGTACATTAGCAACTGGAGAATGTTAGATGCTCTTATCTTACTTTCTCTCCGCTATTTGCCTGCCTCTGATTATAGTTACATCGACATGTTTTAGGAGTATCATCTCTCCGCTACCACTGGTCTTATGGAGCATTGTCCCGTTTCTAAGGAAAATGACCATTTCACACTTTATAAAGTAAAAACTCCTATCGTAGTCGGCAGCCTCTATGTAGTCCAGCCTCTTTTTCTTACTATCTTTCTCGGCGAAGGAGTTAGCGCCTTTGCTGATCGGCTTCATAATCTCGTTCTACGGGTTTAGTTAGCTTAAGCAAGGTCGAAAACATCTAGAGAGGTACCCATGAAATCCCGCTCTGGTCATCTCCGCTCTGTGCCGCTAAATGATCATCTCGTTTGCTTTGTGTCCGCCATAGTGTAGTAGAGGTATGCTTAGAGGAAGCGAGGGTGCTCGGGAACTGGTCTGAATTTGTGATCAAGGCGAATCAGTTGTCGCTCAGGTACTTTCACATTTCCGCCACTTCGAGACGCTGCAAAGTTCCGGATTCTGTGGACCCCCTTCAACATACCTTGTTATCGAATGCAAAAGGTTGGTCACACGAAGACCCGTTTGCCATGGACAACGACCCCGAGAAGGCCCCGCTTGCTTTCAAGAAGCTCGCTGTGGACGACCTGCCCTCCGGCTTTAGGTTTAATACACACGGGCTTATGGTCCGAGAGAGTTATGCCGTCACTCCGCTCGATCCGGATTTCGACGCACGGTAGACAAAATCCTCGATCGGGTCCTAGAGGATTGTACCAGTATTGCTCGCACTTCCTCTCCTGACCAGTCCTCTTCCACTGCTGGAGAAAACAGCGGGAGTGCTGTAAGCGTTAGCACAGAGCCAGCCACCAATGTCAACAGCCCTTCCTCTCCTGAGCACTTCGCCGACGTCTCAACCCCAGACAGCACCGCTACAACTACTCCCGGAGAGAATGCTGCACGGGGGTCGGCCGATACCACTACACCCAGTAATAGCGACCCTAACGTCTGCCAGCATACTTCAGATGATTCTGCAGGATCCGGGCGGATACTGCGCTCATAAGCAAAGCCACGCAATGGAATGAGTGCCGGAATTTCCGCAGGGGCCGCTCGAAGTGCTGATGACCCCACTAATTGCCAACCTGCCGACTGTTCTCAAGGATCTCAGCGGACACTCCGCAGTCGAACAGACCGGCCCCACTACCGGGAGACGCCGAATAAAGGAGGCTCCAAATCCTCACATAGCAGCCAGGGGTCAGCAAAGGCCGCGAGTCTGATTCTAAAAGCATGTTGTCCGTCGGAGATCCCGTAAAAGGTTTTGGCAATTCTGGACAGCCTCTCAGACGACCCTATGAGCTTATGCAAGCTGTCCACGTTTGTTGATCTCGAGGGGAAGGGTATCCGTTATAGAGTCATGTGTGAATTACATCTTAGGAAGTACGTTAAGGCGACATTTAAGAAGGAGTTTATCCCGTCAGTTGATATAAGCGGTCTTCCCCGGCGGCGTGCTTTATTACCTGACATCATCGGTCCCCCTGCTTAAAAAAGGCTTCGACTTAACAATGATTCTCCAGTGTTTTATAACCCTTTAACTATTGCCACGCAACTAAAAGATGTTCGAGCGCTTAGGAAGGCAGAGCGGGACTTAATAAGTCTTCGTGTTAATGTTATAGCTTAATTTAAGAGTCTCTTAGTTGCGTCCGACATGGATCCGGGATCTTAGAAGACGGTGTGCGAAGCATTTATACACTAACTTGATTAATTTGAAGCACGGCTATGTGCTACTAAGACGCTAAGTGTAGTTAATACGTTTAGTAGCGTACCGGTATTTAAACTCTCTTATAAGGATCTCTAATCCTAGGACATGAAGTAGTTAGATTAGATCTGTTAACATAATAGTGCTAAAAAGATCGGTTATGCTAAGCTTCTAATTAATGGCCTCCTATACTTCGAAATCAGTAAGTTATTAAGATTATAACTTAGGGATTATCACGTGCGGCATTTTTCGTACGAGAAGACTAAAGGATTTATTAAAGTAAGACCCGCTTTGCAAAATGAGCCGATCATATTTCCTTAGTTTCCTTTACCCAGAAACTATAAGGAGGTTTGGACATGGAGACAGCTATAGGAAGCTGTGGAGAACATACTCGACGACCCACCAGAAGGACATGTGCCATATATTGTCGGACCACCGTTATTTCTAAACATTGAACTCAGCCTGGGTAAGAGACTTAGCCGACGAGGTGCTGGCAACATTCCTAGCATCCACGCGCAATATGTTTACTTAAATCCCTTTAGAGGGCTAACCATTACGATTTTCTATAAAGAGGATGCAGATATCTGCTTAATAAACGTCCTCCGCGCCGGGGATCTTAAGATCTTGGTTGCGATCAATCCCTAGCATAGCAAACGGTTTAAATCCCTCATGCGGGAAGCGTTTAGCATGGCTAGAGCGGCTAAGCCCTGTAGTTAGTTTGTACGGCATTTATCATGTGCTGTCTTTCCCAGCCAATTGGACACATGGGGCATTAAGTACCACCTCGACTGCTTCGGGCCAGGCCAGGGCTTTTTAACATTGCCTGGCACATACCATGGGGTAGCGCGATTTGAGCCTCTGTTGTCGATCGAATGACGTCCTGCTTAGTCCGTTGCCGTTCTTGCTCGAGTGATGGCGCGGCAGGGGGCAAGTGCCTTCGGTTCGTCAAGATTCATTAGCTGTGTCGACGAGGGAATCTCGTCCGTTGTGTTCTCAGCCGCTAGGGCCGTTGGCGGATGCGCCTGTGGCTGGCCGCCAGCCAGTCGCCCGGATTGTGCCTGTGCGGAAACCTGGATCGCGGCTGTGGACAGAGCAGCGGGCGCCTCCTCTGGCTTGTGGCTTGTATGAGGAGATGCCGGTACGTTGGTCCGGGAGAACCTAAGTCCCGGCACATGGAGGCTCAGCATCTGCTCGCGCCCCATCATTGACTACGGTTGGCTGTCCCTGAATTGGGATCCCCTTGTCGACCCCAGCGACGTCTGCGTTTGTGGGAGGAAGTAGATCGGATTCGATGTCATCCAGAGACGTGCGGAGCACTGGGGCAGAATATGAGCCGCCGTGGGCGGGTATAAGAGCAGACGAACTGTTTCCTGGGAGGACAGTTGAAGACGGTCGGGAACCTGGAAGCCCTTCGAATGAGGCCTTCACGGATTTGGGAGGCTGGTACGAGGGATCTGATTGCCTGCTCCTTTTTCGTGATCGCACGTAAGAGCTTTCTGGCTCCTCATCGTCATCATCCCTCTCGCCGCCTTCTTTAAGGTGTTTCGGGATTTCCTCCGCGAGGAACTGAGCGATGGTAGGGGCCTTCTCGCACAACGTTTGCACGGCGGTCGAGTACTAAAATTGGCAGTCGGCCTTTGAGCTGCAAGACATGATAGCTTTGACTCACCTGTGGCTGAAGGAGGATCTCGACGGAGGCCGCCGCGGAGATGAGCTCCTTGAACAGCCGCAATGGATCTTGGGCCATCCCTTCTGGTGCAGAAGAGGAAGTTGTTAAAATTTCAGGCAAGGTAAGGAGGGTGAGACCGGCTATTCTTCACGTCGATTGGACTGTTGGAAATGTTTAATTAAAGAAAAAGGAGGAGCCACGAAAAGTGCGGGCGGCGGCTCGGCTTATGTAGGGAAATCCTCCTGGCGACCAGGTGGGGAAAGGGGCTAGCTCGTTGGCGCTCCCTTGCTTGACGGCCAGGCTCCTCTCCGCTCGACATCCTGCACCTCCGCCTACAACCCGTCGCATGAGATGTGCTCGACCAATCACCAAGATGGTGTGATAGGAACAGAGATACAAAGTGGACGCTTATAATTAATAGACAGGGGCTGTTGCATCGCGACAGAGTCGGCCACCTTACGGTTCTATCGGGATACCATCCCTTTCAGTCATCGACTAAGGTACAAGCATTCTGCCTTAGAGCCTTTCCTCAATCAAGTAATTCAGGGGGCCTTTAAGCAGATTCCATTGGAGCTGGACGCCTATTTGGAGGAGACGCTTAGGAGCTGCGGGAGCTTTAGGCTGGGTGCTGGCAGACACACCAGGAGCGGTGCGTGCAGGGTTGTGCATTTTAGTGCTTTAGAGAACTTAAATGCTTCTTGCACTCAGGTGCCGTCTTACCCGGCTCCCTCTCCCAGCGAGGGAAGAACCGAAGGCAGCAGGTAGATACGCCTGGCTCCGCAGCTGGTTAGGGGCATGGGGGAGATCGGTGAGACGGCCAACAACCAGCAGGACTGGCTGATCCACGTAGATCCTTCGCAGCCTTCGCTATGTCCCTTAAACTTAACAGGTATCAGCCAGACCGGCTTAATGAGCTCGGTGCAAGGGCGGAACAAGGGCGCTCTGTCGAGGCCGCCACCTACAGCATCCTCGCCACACCTCTGCCAGGATGACAAATGGGAGTTGCGGATGCTCGTAGGACGACCAATAGCCTTCATATCAGGATCCTACCTCCCATTCACTATGCCGGCATTGGTCCAAAGGGAGACGCCATCGTGGGCCACGGCCCCTTGCTTCTCATCAAATTCTGCCTTGCCGTCGCAAGATGTGGACCAGGTATCACACATGTACATCTTTAATGCAGGCCCGATTAGTTGTAAGTGATAGAAGCAAGGTGTGTAGGGCTCAGGGGCCAGACCCGCCAGAGAAGCCAGGGAGATCCTATCGCGGACCATAACTCCTTGCTCCTCAGTTCAGCTAACGTCGAGGCGGCATGAAGTAAGCATCGCCACACCCTGCAGGCTCAGTAACAAGGCGAACCACTTAAGGCAAACTTCGGCGGTTGCTCGAAACACACTATCACGCGGAAGCTGGCAAGAGTCTGCTTAAGAGAAAGGGCTCATAAAGTATCCCTTGTTCCTTATTTCCGTCTCGTGCGAGGTGGCTTGGATGTCCGCTCGGACCTATCGCTTCGCCATGTCGAAAGTTGACAAGATTAAGGGGAGCTTGAAGGCGAAAGATTCCGCCGAGGGGTTTAAATAATTTGCGACGCCTCCTTCGGGTGCTGCACGGATGGCGCCTTGGCGGCGTGCTCTCACCCATAGGTGCTTTCTTCCTGGTTTGCCCCACCTAACCTGACACCCCTTACAGATTCTGCTTCAAGCCAAGGCATACTCGTTCGCCCCTTTCCACGACAGATGACAATATTCCAGGTCTAGGAGCCGATCGCATCCGTGTCGGCGCATGACACGGGGAGTTACAGGCCGGGGAGATGTTTGCGTACGATGGCTGCTCGGCAGTTCTTGCGGACGCAGATCATTTTGTAACCCACACGATGGTGTACGCTTCCTTTTGAGAGTTCCGTATCTAAGAAGCATGTCACATTCTCAGCCAGACTGCCGAGACAGCGCTTCCTCCTCCCGGCGCTCTCATAGTAGCTGTAGGAAGCGGGCTAGCCGTCCGCGGTACTATCTTCCCTCCTAAGCATCTTGGTTGCAGACTGCAAGTGACGTTGTTAGAGTGCAGGGCCCTTTAGACGAACTTGGAAAAAGACGATCGATGCGGTTTGTGTTCGGGACAACGCACCGGGCTTTAGAAGTCTTGCCCGTTGCAATAGTGGCGATGCGATATGGGAAGATGACGAGATGGAGTTAGAGGCTTGGGTTGAACTGAGGGACAGATACGAGGAGCTATAGCTTTACTTAAAGATTGTGTTGTCACCTGCTTGGTATTTAATGTGAGGAAACCGTTAAGTTTAGTATCGGATGTTTCCGTGGGGCGGCAGGACTGCCGGTTTGCCATTGACACCTCCGGCAAGTCGGCGACGCGGTTGTGTCTTTAGAAGTGAAGCGCAGAAGAAGGAAGGCTTGGGGAATGCGAAGAAGTTAACACACATCGGTTTAGGATCTGTTGCAAATTATTGGCCCAGCCGTTCGAATCTCTCGGCGCCGCGAGCCTGAATGAAATCGGCGTGCGAGTGATCCGTCTTGCAGCCTACTCTTGGTCGGAGCGCCGGCGGTACTAAGGGACGTGTTCTAGGCACCTAGCGATCCTTAATGACTCGTAGACGGATGTTGGGGGCATTAGCTTCTCCGTTCCCTCTAAGGTCGACGAGGTACATGTTTGTTCCTCTCCGTGCTTGAGAAGATGCTGGTGTTTCAAATGCATCGCGTTGCTAAGCCGCGACTTCTTGCAGCCGATCGCTTTGCGTCGCGGCCTACCTGCCCCGCGCGGGGTCACTTACCATGCCTGCAGGGTGCCACCGCAACGTTTGAGCCGCATAAGGTGCAAAGGTGCAAACGTGGAAAGGTACGTCCCCGGCAGCAATTTTAGCCCTAAAGGAGAGGAGAAAATCATTGGACAAACTTTAACCACTGGGCGTAAAACTCATTCACTCACGCAGGTGCTACGCGTCAGGCTTTCACCAAGATTCTCACAACCAGCCGTGTAGAATAGCGAGGAAATCCATGATATAATCATTGCGCAATCTAGCATAAGCAACATCAAACTGCGACAAATAGAACCGTACGTTCACGGCTCGCCGAACCCTTGATCTAGATTACCCTGCGTCGGCTCTCCTTCCCGCACGCCGCCCATGATGTGGTTCTCAACTACTTTGTAACGAGTGCAGATGGTGGCGCACCAAATGCTTGACCAAATGTTCTGCGTGCGCAAAAATTGCCGAGCAGCCATCGCAAGGACATTCGAACGGGAGGTCCTTCCTTTTGAGATGCTGCGTCCGAACATGCCTTTCCAGGCTATCAATACGCCATCGCTTTTTCCGTTGGCTCTCTCCTACCTTATCATCCGCCCACCTGCAGAAGGGGCAGAATGGCCACGAAGTCTCCGCCTCCGGCGGGACTTGGGCTGCCGGCTGCACAGGTCTTTCGTCCTTCCGCTTCGGCCTCCCACGAATTCGAGAACCGCGTGTTGCCGACTTGGGAGCGACAGCCTTACGGCCACGCTTCGCTTGACGGCGGCATGGGCTCTCGATCCGCTTGCAGAGCTGAGCAAGGGTCCTCACGAGGTCCATACGCAGCGGGTGCAGCTCGTCCCTATCTCTCACTTCAGCCGCCCGGGAGAATAGACGTGCCACCCGAGCTCTCTCGGGCAGGTCATAGTGAATCGTGGGCGGCGCGATCACATCAGACGGCTTGATGCCGTTGAGCTGCCTGTTAATCTCCTCTACGTGTACTGAATCGTGGAATTCCTTGATAGTGCGCTGCAGTCGCTGGGTTTTCAGCTTCTTGCTTAACCGCTCCGCCTTCCTCTTGTAGCGGTCGTATTTCTTCGCCACTTCGGTTCCTTCGGCGTCTGCCCGGGTGCTGTAGCCTTGTGACTTCATTTGTTGTAGCGCCTGGGTTCTCCTTCCGCGGTACTTCACCAGTTCCGGGTCTTGGTTAACCTTAAGCTTCTGCTGGTTGGTGAGAGTTGTTGGGGCATCGCCGTGCCGGAGGAGCCGCCCGGCGAGGTGGATCAGGTCGTGCTGCGGAGCGCTGCCGAAGCAAATCGTCTGGCAATCCACGTCATTAAAAGTGGACATGTAGTACTGTACGTATACTCTCGAGTCTCCCTGCCGGTGGCCCATGATCTTATTCCGCTCTTCAGGGGTGAGAGCTTCTATATGAACACTTTGGTTAGCGTTGTTTTGGTACTGCTCTCCCGAAATAGCTCACCGTTCAGCTTCTTGCCCGACCCGCGGCGAAGATCGTACCATTCAAGGGCCTTTGCGAGCCCAATGGATCGACCGAGGCGGATCAAATGGCCTCGTTCCTTTTGGTACTGAAGCGCCTTGTCAAGAGCTATGCGTATGCCTTCTTCCGAGTGTTCGACGTCGCGAAAGACGGGTCGTTTACGCCATTCCTCTTTCCACAGCAGTCGGAGACGGTCGGAATCCGGCGGGACGACGAGGTTATAGATATCTTCGGGGTCTTGGAACTCGTTTTCGAACGCGTTGTCGGCAAATGATAGCCCCATAATGGGGATAAGCGGGTCGTGTATTAACATATCGTCTTCGCGGAAGGCGAACTTCTTGGCCTCCGATTCACCACCTGACCGTTTAATGTGCTCTAGGTTGACCATGAGCACGACACGCGGCCGCTTCTCTCCCGGCAGCGGCGGGAACAACTGGAATTCCAGGTGCTCGTAGAGCAACTGGCCGATAAGGGCGCCTGGCCGTGTAGCGGTAGCGCCGGCAAGGATAAGATTCGCTGCCAATTGCACGCGTAAGCGTTCATGAGCAAACACTTCTTCATCACGTATCCAGTGATGGTTCAGAAGTACAGCCAGGTCCTCAACAAAGAGCCCAGCCTTCTCCTTCTTCGAAGTGTCCAGGCCGTAGGTTGGAGTGAGCCAAGTGTGAGTCCACTGTCCCATGTTAGGGACAAGACACTTTACAGAGCGATCACATATACTTACGTTACGAACATCATACAAAACATCCTCCCTCATCCAACTGGCTGTCTTCAGCGAATAGATCATACTGAGGATTTTCCAGTACGTTGTTATCGCTGACTCCTTCTTGATCCTCGAGTTTTCGACTCTCCATACTAAATACAGCTTGAAGAGAGGGGCGTCGCATTGCTTAAGTGCTTCAATTGGGTCGAGTTTCCTGCGTTTGCAGAACCTGTTTGTCTAAGATATTAGCTTTACCACTTATATCTACCTGGCACTGCATTGAACAAGGTCAACCTTACTTGTTCCATTTCCCCTCCTGTTCCTCTTCCATCTTCTTCGTGTTTTCACCATGATTAGCAAGCGTGGGCCCCTCTGCTCGGAATCTCGCCAACAAGTCGTCGTAATATTCGGCCTTGTCGTCAGCGTCTTCCTCAAGAGAGCAATAGCCTGGATCGTCATCCATATCCGAATCCGAGCTCGATTCCGTGTCACCAGACGAGACATCAGTAGACCTGCGCTGCTTCCGGGGTCGCGGTGCTGGAGTTTTCCGTCGGGGGACAGGATGGCGGCTTCTGCTGCATTCTTCGTCAGACTCAGAATTAGAGTCGGAGCTGATACTAGAGTCCGTTTCGTCAACCCTCTCTTGACCGGATCTTGATTGCCGGCTCCGTATTGATGCCGTCCGAGTGCGTTGGGCGGGCTGTTCTTTCGATCCGGATGTAGACGGGTTGCCGGCTGCTGCTCTATTGCGCCGGAGGTTATGACGCTGCCATGCCCGCCGAGGCATGTGTGATGGTCGGTCCATGACCGTAGGCTTTGGAACTGTGGAGAGCCTTAGGGGACTGTATCGACAGCAATCCCCATTGGATACTAGGGCGAAAGAGAAGCAAGAGGGAAACTTAAGGCCCAGTGATGAGGAAGAGGTGAGGGAGAGAAGATAGCTGTGCGAGGTGCGGATGGAGGGTAGAGGAGCGCCGGGCAATGAGGAGAGGCAAAAGGGAGAGGGAAAGAGGGTAAAGAGGATTGAAGAGCACGACGGGACGCGAGATTGAAATGCATCATGGGCAATATCTTGGAAGCTAGAATTGGATTGTGGAAATGGGACGGTGACAAGACGGGTCGCGTTGGGTGAGCTGTGGTGAGCTTGAGGTTGTGTCCGTTTTATTCTAGAAAACGCAGGGAAACGGAATTGAAACGGTCGAAGTATAAACGAAACGGGTAGGCGGTGAGTGAGAAGGCTGGCATTTTGGGAAGGCGGTGACAACGATAAGACATTGCTGCCTGAGGTTGCAGAGTTTTGGAGTGCGCAAAACCCGCCAAATGTAGCGGTCCCTGCCTGCCTAAATCAGCGGTTTTTCCACGCGGAAATAGATATAGGGAGTTATTTATAATATTATAACTTATTTATTTTATTACTTTATATAAATAATCATGACGGTACTGGAAAATCTTACTTTATTAAAATCCTTATCTCTTATTTTAAAATTATATTCGGTGAAAGATTTATAAAGCTAGCTATATCGATTAACGCTGTAAATAGTAATATTTATAATAAAATCATTTATTTTCTTTTACATTTATTAATTAAAAGTAATTATAAACTATTTAATATTAGTATATTAATTATTATATAAAAGCGTTTATATTATATATAGTATTTAATTATCGATAAAAAGAATATATTAAGCTTAAATATATTTTCATATATTAATCGATATTTATATGAGATTTTTCTTAACTTTATTTATAGGTTTTTTAATGGTATAAATATCATATTAATTAAGGATTTTTTTTAACTACCTTTTATTAAAGTAAAGCTTTTATATTTTATATTAAAATCGGAGTAAAAATATAATAAAATAACCGAGGTAAATTATATTAGCCTTATTCTTTACATTTAATTTAAAAAGTCGGTCTTCTTTTCCATTATCTAGCGTTAATATAATGAGGTATAAGTAGAATTCTATATAGCATTATAAGAGCTTTATAAATTATATATTTCTCTCTAATTTTTTAAACTCTTTTTAAATAAAGTTGTTACAGTATTAACTAATATAAAGGATAAGTAGTTTAAGGATGTTATATATATTTTATTTATTAAGGAAAAGGTATATTAATATAATTATAAGCAGATATATAAGTTAATAACGTTAATTATTTAAGTTAAAGCTAAATATATTAAAGGTTTTTAAGTTAAAACCGCTTTAAATAATTAAGTTAAAAACTTTTCTATAAAAGTACTATTTTATAAAAAAGCTCAAGTTATATTCTTATATAATATTAGCTTAAATATATATTTAATAAATAGATTATAAGATATGATTTATAATATTAATTAAGCTTTAAATATCAATCTTTAAAAAGATATACTTATTATTATTATAATAGCTTTTAATAAATATAAAAGCCCTATTTATAAATATAAAAGAGAAGCGTTATATAATTCTTAAAGGAAGAAAATCGTATTAATTCTCTATATATATTAAGACTTTATAATATAAAAATAGCTTTATTCTTATGAATAATTTCTTTTAATCTTTATTTATATTATTATTATTTATAAATCTTAAAGCGCTATTTTAAAATATATGATCGTTAGAATGTATAAGAGAAAATTTATATTTAGCTTAAATTATATAGCTTATTCTTATACTATTTTATTATAAAGGCTTATAATTATAAAGCCATTTAAATAAAAGGATATATATAAAGAGGTTTAATTACTAAGTAAATCCTTTATCTACGCCTCTTTTTTATTAAACTATATTAATTTAATACTAGGTTTTTAAATAAAGATTAAAGATAGAAAGAAGAAGATAATAAATATATTTTAAAAACCATTTTAATTAATTATTTTTATAAATAAAATATTCTTTTATAGTAGATCTTAAGTAAATATATTTTAAAACTATATAAATTTAGCTATTATACATTACAACATTAATAATGTTTTTTATTTAATATAATCTTTATATTTAAAAATAGTGTTTATTTTAAATATATATTTATTAATTAACAGTATTTATATAAAAATTTAAAGCTATTCTTAGTTAATAATAAATAATAAATTTATTATTATTATTTATATTATGCCTTTCTATTATACTTAAAAATTAAACTATATTTAATATATAATATTAGATATATATATTTTTTATAACTACTTTCTTTTTCTTTTTTATTCTTTAAAACAATAATATTTATATTAATTAATAAGTTTTATATAAAGCTTTTTAAAGGCTACGCTTATTTTTAACGCTTTTTAGTTCTTTTTATATATATTAAGAAGCTTTTACCATAAAAAGTAAGTATAAAAATTGATTTTTACATCTGTTTTTATAAAATATAGCTAATTTTTACTTTAAATAATATTTTAAAGCTAAATTAATCGTTTTAAGCTTTTTATCCTCGGTATTATTATTACTATTAAAGCTAAAGATAATGATAAAGGAGGAGGACTTTTTAAAAAAGTGAGTTTAATACATAAATTTTCTCGGCGTTATACACCTTTTTCTATATAATTAATTACATAGACGCTAATTTTTAAAAAACAGCCTTTATCATCTAATTATAATACCCCTTTTACTTTTCCTATTAAAAAGTCTAATAAAAAAGAGGATAAGCTTTTATATTAAATTTATCTAGGTTTAATTAGCTATTTATAGGTGTCAGCTTATATCCCTTTATAATATAAATACACTTTTTTTATAATACTAGCATAATCTTTTATTAATAATAAATTTAACCGCTAAAGTTATATAATACTGACATTATACTAATAATCATTATAAATATAATAAAATTCTAGCTATTATATACGATTAAATCCGCGATTTTCTAAAAGCGTATAAAAATTATAACTATAAGAAAATTGATAAAAAAGTATATTTCCTTGAAAAGAAATTACTCCTATATACTTCTTTTTTATATATTTATTAATTTAACTTTTAAGCTTTCACTAAATTGTATATTAAGGCTAAAAAAGCTATAAGAAAGATATGTATATAAATTACAAAGGATAAAAGTGATGATTTAAAGGATATGAATTAAGAGCAGCTATTATATATTGTTGCTTATAAGCTAAAAAAGATAAATAAAGGTAAAAAGCAGAATTAAATGTATATGTTTCTTTTTAGCGTTTACGTACTTTTTTCTAGAATAAAAAGGGCGTTTATATAAAATATATCTAAACAGAACTTATTATTTTCTCCTACTAGATTTCTCTGAAACTTAATGAAAAATTAATTACTGTATTTTAAAAAACGCGTTCTCGCTTTTTTTCAAAGGTGTACTTATGTTTTTTAATATTAAATATAATAATAATGCTTTTAGCGCCTATTACTTTTATTTTTTTTTACGTTTACATAATAATATTAATAAAAGCTTGAGGGGGGGGGGCTAGGACTCTCCTAGCGCTAAAGCTGATTATTACGTACTGATCCTAACCCCCCGGACCTTTTTCTTAACCCCCCCGAGATAAAACCTCATCTGCCCGGGGTTACAGTGGGTTGACAAAAGTCCCGATCAAGCCCGAGGTTACAGTGTGTCAGAAAGTACGGGGCAAGACCGGAGTTTCCAACATGAGCACGGAGGTTCCGGGTACGCAAGACCCACCGAAGGATCTGTCAGAAAAGAG
>MU853919.1:0-78036 GCA_033297225.1 Diplogelasinospora grovesii | reverse complement strand
ACATGACCCTGAGCCTGACTGTGCGGTGGGGTCTGGATTTGGTCTTCTTGACAGCCGGCGTAATTGACTTTTGCTTTGTATTTCCATTGACTTCCCCCCCCCCCCCCCCGGGGCCCCGGGCCCCGGGACAACCCATACTGACAAACACAGTCCAACATCATCTACCAATGCATCTTGAAAGGCACCGGCACAGAAAGCAGCTGCCAGGCTACCATCAGCAACGCACTGAGCGTAGCCAGCAATGCCCTGGCCGGCAACATCCAGGCCCTGCTGCAGGCTATAGACGCCAAGATGAACAAGAACGGCATCATCGTGCTGGTCGAGTACGCGCAGTACTTCAATGCAGATACGTCAAGCTGTGCAAGCGAGACCTGGTCCTGGCCGCGCATCGGCCCCGGTCTGCCTCTCTCTACTTCCCATCGCTCGCAGTTCAACTCCCTCGTCACCACTGTCAACGGCATCCTCGAAAACGCCGCCAAGGGCACCTCCATGAGCAATGCGAAGCTGGTGACCGCAAACTGGGACGCCTGGGCCCCCTTGACCGGCGGCCAGTTTTGCGAGAACGGCGCGTCTCCGAGGCCGTGGGATAGCACCAACAACAACGTCATGTTCTACAAGCTGGACACCTCTCCGCCCACACTCGAGCAGTATTATACGAATCCCATCAAGGCACGTGGCACCGGTAACGTCACCTTTGACGATCTCTTTGCAGAAGAAGACCCATTTCTCGCGGCCGAGTTGCTCGCGGTCGCCGACGGGAAAGCCGACATCGTCGAGCCGTGGGAGCTGGTGGTACATAAACGTGGTATAACGGCACCGAACTGCCCCCACGGGTTTGTCCAGAACGCCGTCGCCTCTCTCCTTCCGGACGACATTGGCAAGATCTTCCACCCCAACGAGCTGGGCCATGAAGTCATCGCCAGCTTTGCAATGGATCAAATCAGGGGCGCACGCGCCGAGATCCTGGGCATATCGGGTCCCGGCTGCGTAGTTGACCAGCTGACGTGTGCGGGAAGTACTGGCTCACATGCGTATGCTACGGGCAGTGTGGTGTTCAACAACGCGCAGGATTTCTGCTCGGGCGTTGAGGGCAGCCCGCCGGGCACTAACGGCGTTGCAAGTAAAACCTACAATTCTGGAACGCCGGATGAGCATACCTTCCAGCTGTCGCTGTCTGGCGGCGCGAGCACGCTCAAGCAAGGAGACTGCTTGACAGCAATGAGCACCATCATTAACTGCGATTTGATGGGGAGTACGGGCACTAACAACCCGTTGAACTGGGTGCAGGGCGGTACATACGTGCAAGGGAGCTACCACTACTCGATCAGCATTGCGAGGACCAACCGGCCATGGCGTAAGTCCTCTGACACAAGAGACACAAAATAGGGGATGCTGACAAGAGACATAGCGTATCCAACGGTGCCGACACAGTCCTGCGCGGGGTGGTACAAAGTCTTCTTTGATGCCTATGACATTTACGGCGCGGGGTGGTCCAGCTGGGACTATGGGCAACAGACACTCTTGCCAAGCAACAAGGCGTGTTTTGGCCTGGGCGTGACGAACTGGCACTTTGAGTACTTCGACCAGCCGGATGAGAACGGGTACGAGTGGCATGCGTGGTTCAACTCCCCGATCTGGACGCGGGCGAGGTGCTTCAATAACAACAAGGTCCAGCAGTCGGCGAGTAATACCAACTCTATTGGGGGTGGGTGCAGGGGGAATGGATAAAGACAGGGCCGGCGGGCTGATGTACATACATACATTCGCGTTTCGTTACCGACATTTTGTAGTGCCAGATAATTGGGTTCCTAAAGTCAGCTCTACAGCACTTAGCATGCTGGTGTGAATTAAGCCGATCAAACAAACACGCCCACGACTTGGTCAATTGAGCTCCAAAAACACCGAGCAATGAGACTTATTAGCTTAAACGGAATAAGTATCATTCGGGGACCAAATGGCGCCAGCTGATGCGGCCAGTGGGGGATGAAGAGAGATCTATGTGGGGAATCTTTGATGGAAATCTTCAACGTGCTGCAACGTCACTGATTAGGTAAGCCAAAAGCCAAAGTGGTCAAGGTAACCATTTCCGGGACAAGGTGAGCTGCTGCAGGAGCCAATTTAGGCGGTGTGGTATGGCATGACAGGGTAATGCAGACCCACTAACCAATCATGGGATAGCGTAGTTTTCCGCGCCTTTCAGCCTCCCCAAGGTCCAGAAAAAAGAATGGCACGCATCGCGCTGTCTGTCGGGCAAACTTCACCCAACACGATACTCCATCGCTCAACTCGCTTCACCCGAGTTGCGGCTACCATCGTTCCTTAGCAGCGATATCTGTATTGCCGCAACCCCCTTTTGCTCCGTCCTTTCTTTGATGCGCTGAGGACGCCGCGCCTGGACATTGGATGTGGCGCGCTGTTCTTTCTGGTGGCGATTTCTAAGCACGCCCACCTCCCGCCATTCGATTCTGTCGCCTTCCTTTGCGTAGCTCTTATTTACCACCACTCAACGCCATCTCCACTACACGCACCTTCGCGGTTCCACTCTCGAATCGACATCGGGGTAATCCCGCGAGCCCATCGATCGGCGCCGTTCTCGAGCTTTGGATCTGTCGGCCGCGCGATTGCAGAGCATCGGAGCTGCGCAGCACTCCAGCAACATGGCCGCCTACGCAAAACCAAGCAGCCAAGCCTACGACAGCTACGGCAAGTACGAAGATGACGGATACGGGAACACGCAAGGCATGGAGGAAGAAGAGGAGGATGTCGAGGATGAGAGCATCACACCGGAGGACACTTGGGAGGTCATCTCATCCTACTTCGACTCCAAGGGCCTGGTTGCGCAGCAGATCGATTCCTTCAACGAGTTCTGCACAGTAACAATGCACTCCATGATCGAGGAGTACGCCGACCTCACCCTGGACCATCCGAATCCGGGCGACGACTTGGGCCGCGATGTCCACATGCGGAGATACAACATTCATTTCGGTGAGATTGCGCTCTCGAAGCCCTCGCTCACAGAAGCCACTGGCGAAACCACCAACCTGCTGCCTTACGAATGTCGAGACCGTAACCTGACGTACTCGGCTCCGCTGTACTGCAAGATTACGAAACGAGCCCGCCTCGCGGTTAACCAACCGGTTCCGCTCAATGAGCTGACCGAGGAGCAGCAAGAGCACATGGCCCTCACAGGCCAACATCCGACAACAATTGTGTGGGAGGAAGAAGCCACGGAGTCGACTTACGACCAACGCGTCAATGAGAAGACGAGCCCGAAGGTTGACATGAAGGATTTCATCTTCCTCGGAAAAGTGCCCATCATGGTGAAATCCAAGACGTGTCACTTGCACGGGTGCGACGACGACTCCTTGTTCATGCTCAACGAATGCCCGTACGATCAGGGTGGCTACTTCATTATCAACGGTAGCGAGAAGGTGCTGATCGCACAGGAGCGTTCGGCGGCGAACATTGTTCAGGTCTTCAAGAAGCCGCCGGGCGGCAACGTCTCATACCAGGCAGAAATCCGCAGTGCGCTTGAGAAGGGCTCGCGACTCATCTCGTCGCTGCAGATGAAGCTGCACTCCAAAGCCGACAACGCGACTGGACGATTGGCGAATACAGTGGGCATGACTCTGCCCTACGTCAAGGAGGAGATTCCCCTTGCTATCGTCTTCCGCGCCCTGGGTATTGTGTCTGACGAGGACATCCTGAACCACATTTGCTACGACAGAAACGACAGCCAGATGCTGGAAATGCTCCGGCCATGCATTGAAGAAGCTTTCTGCATCCAGGATCGCGAAGTTGCGCTCGATTACATCGGCAAGCGTGGCAACGGCAACACTGGCCAGAATCGCATGAACCGTATTCGGGCTGCCAAGGACGTGCTTCAAAAGGAGATGCTGCCCCACATTTCACAAACGGAAGGATGCGAGACGAGAAAGGCCTTCTTCTTGGGCTACATGGTGCACAAGCTTCTCCAGTGCGCCCTCGGCCGCCGAGACACCGACGACCGTGATCATTTCGGCAAGAAGCGCCTTGACTTGGCCGGTCCATTGCTCGGTAAACTCTTCCGTGGCATCGTCAGGCGCATCACGCAAGATCTGATGAGCTACATGAAGCGCTGCATCGACACAAACAAGCACTTCTCTCTTGCTCTGGGCATCAAGCCCGGGACTCTGACCAACGCCCTCAAGTACTCACTGGCCACTGGCAACTGGGGTGACCAGAAGAAAGCCATGAGCTCGACAGCCGGTGTGTCCCAGGTCTTGAACAGATACACTTTCGCTTCGACCTTGTCTCACTTGCGAAGAACAAACACACCCATTGGCCGTGATGGCAAACTTGCCAAGCCGCGCCAGCTTCACAACACGCACTGGGGCTTGGTCTGCCCGGCAGAAACGCCCGAAGGACAAGCCTGTGGTCTCGTGAAGAACCTGTCGTTGATGTGCTTCGTGAGTGTGGGCACATCGGCAGATCCCATCATCGATTTTATGATTGCTCGAAACATGGAGGTGCTTGAGGAGTACGAGCCTTTGCGGTACCCGAACGCCACCAAGGTCTTTGTGAACGGCACCTGGGTCGGTGTCCACCAAGAACCCAAGCATCTCGTCAGCCTCGTTCAAAGCCTGCGCCGGAAGAATGTGATTGCCTACGAGGTTTCGCTTATTCGGGATATCAGGGATCGAGAGTTCAAGATCTTCTCTGACGCTGGTCGCGTCATGAGACCGCTATTTACGGTCGAACAGGAAGAAAACAGCGAGAGCGGAGTGGAGAAGGGACGGCTGATCCTCAACAAGGACCACATCCGACAGCTGGAACTCGACAAGGAGCTTGGAAAGGACCACCCCGACTACTGGGGCTGGAACGGGCTCTTGCAGTCGGGCGCTATCGAGTACCTCGACGCAGAAGAGGAGGAGACGGCCATGATCTGTATGACGCCCGAAGACCTGGATGCCTATCGTCTGACCAAGATGGGTTTCGATGTCAGCGAGGACGACGTCAACCAGCCTAACAAGCGTATCAAGACCAAGATGAACCCGACCACTCACATGTACACCCACTGCGAGATCCACCCCAGCATGCTGCTCGGTATCTGCGCCAGCATCATTCCCTTCCCCGACCACAACCAATCACCCCGTAACACATACCAGTCTGCCATGGGTAAACAAGCCATGGGCTTCTTCCTTACCAACTACTCCCGCCGCATGGACACCATGGCCAACATTCTCTACTACCCACAAAAGCCTCTCGCGACTACTCGGTCAATGGAGTTCCTCAAGTTCCGAGAACTACCGGCTGGCCAAAACGCCATCGTCGCCATCGCCTGTTACTCAGGCTACAACCAGGAAGATTCCGTCATTATGAACCAGAGCAGTATCGATCGGGGCATCTTCCGCAGTCTGTTCTTCCGGTCATACACAGACTGCGAGAAGCGTGTGGGTATTAATGTTGTGGAGGAGTTTGAGAAACCCAACAGGAACGAGACGCTGCGGCTGAAGCACGGCACGTACGACAAGCTCGACAACGACGGTATCATTTCTCCCGGTATCCGTGTCTCCGGAGAGGACATCATCATCGGCAAAACGTCTCCGATAAGCCCGGACGTTGCTGAACTCGGCCAGCGTACTGCTTCACACGTCAAGCGTGATGCCTCAACGCCGCTCCGGAGTACGGAAAGCGGTATTGTCGACTCGGTCGTCGTCACGACGAATGCGGACGGCCTCCGCTACGTCAAGGTCAGGGTGAGAACCACCAAGGTTCCGCAGATTGGAGACAAGTTTGCCTCTCGTCACGGTCAGAAGGGCACTATTGGTGTCACTTACCGACAGGAGGACATGCCTTTCACATGCGAGGGCATCACGCCCGATATCATCATCAACCCCCACGCCATTCCGTCGCGTATGACAATCGCCCATTTGATCGAGTGTCTGCTGTCCAAGGTGGCAACCCTCAAAGGCATGGAGGGTGACGCAACCCCTTTTACCGATGTCACTGTCGATTCCGTCTCGGCCCTGCTGCGTGAGCACGGCTACCAGTCGCGTGGCTTCGAGATCATGTACCACGGTCACACCGGCCGCAAGCTGCGGGCCCAGGTCTTCTTCGGTCCGACGTACTACCAGCGTCTGCGTCACATGGTGGACGACAAGATCCACGCCCGTGCCCGCGGTCCGGTGCAGATCATGACCAGACAGCCTGTGGAAGGTCGTGCCAGAGACGGTGGTCTCCGGTTCGGAGAAATGGAACGTGATTGTATGATTGCTCACGGTGCCGCGTCTTTCCTCAAGGAGCGTCTGTTCGAGGTTTCGGACGCCTTCCGAGTCCACATTTGCGAGATTTGTGGACTCATGACTCCGATTGCGTACGTATTGCCCCTTTGTTAGATGTAAGAACTTAAGCTAACCATTATGCAGCAATCTGACAAAACAGTCGTTCGAGTGCCGGCCGTGTAAGAACAAGACAAAGATTGCGCAGGTCCACATGCCCTACGCCGCCAAGCTGCTGTTCCAGGAGCTGATGGCCATGAATATCGCGTCGCGTATGTTTACGAGCCGATCCGGCATTTCCATTCGCTAGCGGTAGACAGTGGGCTGGGGTAGCTGTCAAAAATTTGCATATAAAGGGGTTGTGGCGTCTACTGGGTGGGAGTCCATAAGGACGAATGTGTTTTTTTTTCTCTTTTCGTACTGGGCCGGATCGGGCAGGGAACAGAAGCTATGAGGATGTTTATCTACCCGTGTTAATGGGTGAGTGCTGTATTTTTATTCAAGATAAAAAAGACAAGTCTGAGATTGTATAGTACATGTGGAGATGTGATATTTACAGCGCAAACGCTACATATTGATCCCCTGATTGATCCATTGTGATCCCCAAACACGTCCTCTTTAACCACGAGTTGTGAAGCAAATAGCCCTCTTTTTGCGATGCAAAAAAGTGCAGTATATGCACTGGAGCTCTGCCATTTATATGAACTTAATAAAGCATCTTTTTTAGAATGCAAAGGGCTTCATTTTTCGCAAGTTACACTGCGCTGCTTTGAAGTTTCAAAATTGACCTGGTTGTGGCTGGAATTAGACGTGGCTGCTTGTGGCTGTTGAGAAGAGTTGTGGGTACACTTGGCGCAATGGGGAAATGCCATTGGTTAAAGCATGTGGGGGGGGATCATAATGGATCAATCAGGGGATCAAAATATAGCATTTGCGATTTACAGGTACATATGATACAGTGATGTACATCCGGCTATTTGTACAGGGGAGCCAGACCTTGACTTTTAAGTTGGCCCCCACACCGCCCCGTCTGTTACCCCTTTCAAGTGGTTTGTATTCTTATTTCCTCCCCTGACGTCTAAAGTTTTCATCTTGTGTGGATCGGCCAAGTCGTTCCACCGTGACATGGAGCTTCTTCAAGTCAAGATGGAAGAGATCTTCAAGACATAGCGGTGAGGGGACAGTCCATCCTCCCGTTGTCGGTCGAGAGCTATAACGGAGGCTCAGGGAGTCGGAAAGTGCGTGCGCGCGGTGATCGGTGGTAGGAGGGGTGCTACCTCCCAGGACTACCGGAACCACTGCCAGGTAATTTCGGAGGAGAGTCGTCGTCCGCAGTAGAGTCCCGCACGCTCTGGATCTTCTTGTACTCTTCTTCCAGCAGTTTCTGCTGCTCGAAATCGAGCTGGCGCTCGCGCTTGATGCGCTGCTGTTCCATGTCGCGTATCACTCCTGCGTGCATTGCCTATAAACATAACGAGAACACACATTAGCATACGATTCATAACAGGTTAGAAAACCCGTAGTACCTATGCTTCCGCATCGAAATCCACCTCAAGAAGCGGGGGGGGCCGCCACTTCCCATTGGGAATTTGGCTGAGTGGTAGGCTTGAAAGGGAAGAGGGGGTAAAGGGGGAGGGTGGTGTAAGTTACCTCCTTCTCTGACTGTTGCTGGTAGTGCACCAGGATGATTGTCCCAACCGCGAATAGGGAGGTTCCCACGAGGGTTAGTTTGGATGCTCGGGACATTTTGACTCTCTTTCGAAGCCTGACAGCCAATTGACACAACAATCACGAGAGGCGATCGCGAGTGGTCTGTAAGGGACGACCAGAGCTGGATAAGATACCTGAACGATATGAATATTCTGCCGGTTTACACCGCAAGTAGGGAGTAATCCGAGCTATTTGCCAGAGTTGACCGCTTTTCCGGGCTGACCCCACCAACGGGAAGCTTACCGGGCACGCCAAACGTCAGCGTGCTTGGAGCTGTCTGTCTGTCTGTCCCACTTCGGTACGTCGTAGCTTGTACCACCGATCCAACGAACCGCAGCTTAATTGATTGACGATAACGACATCGACGTACACCTTGATAACGAGCGACGACAGCCAGCACACCTAACAACGGCCTCCGTCATTCTCCGCACATAAGAAAAACCCAAGATTGAACAGTATAGAAGGGAGCTGATAGGTTGTCAATATGGTATGTCAACACAATCAAGGGAGGAGAGCGGAGAGGGAGGGGGAAGAGAGAGAGAGAGAGAGATAGCTAACATGATGCATCAAAAAACAGTCGGCGCAGAACTCTGCGGGTATTCAGACCCTGCTTGATGTACGTCTACACATGCACCCGTACGGACCGCGAATACGACGATCGCATGGGTACCCGATGCGAACACACGGTGCGATGATTATGGGAGTTGGAGCTTGGCTGACGGTTGGGGTAATAGGCAGAGAGGGAAGCATCCAAGATTGTCCAGAAGGGTAGGTCATCACCCTGCTCCTATCTCTAGTATGACATACTGACTGACGTGTTGTCAAGCTCGAGAATGTAAGCACTCTGCCCACCTCTGAACCGTACTCCTCCCTCGACTCCCGACTTCTACCCGCAACCCATTGCGACTCCATTACACCCTTTTTAAATGCACGGCATACCATCTCCCTCCGCTTGCCAATCGAGGTCCGATTCGCAACCAGCCAACCCATCGCACACGCATCTGTCTACCAACAGATCCACACTGATATCAAGGCGATGGCAACTAACGCTGACACTGGGCAGTCCGCACAAAAAGAGTCAAAGAAGCCCGCGACGAGGCCAAGAAGGAGATAGAGGCGTACCGCGCCAAGAAGGAGGCCGAGTTTAAGAAGTTTGAGGCCGAAGTAACTTTCACCCCCTTCAACCCATAATATGTCGGTGGGGATGCTGACGTCCGTAGCACACGCAAGGGAACAAGGCGGCCGAGGAGGAGGCCAACAAGGAGGCGGAGGAGCAGATCAAGGCCATCAGGGAGGCCGGCAAGAAGAACCAGGACAAGGTCGTCAAGGATCTGCTGTCGGCCGTGTTTGACGTCAAGCCTGTTCCTCTCAAGGCATAAGCACGTCCACTTAGTCGCTAAATCGCGCAACGAACAACTCGATGGGTTGGCTGGGGTTGAGGACGACGCTACATCAAGAATGACTGTGGGGACGGAAGTATTGAATTAGCATGCGTTCACTTCGTCGCGTATAACAGGTTAGGAGGGTTCACGCTCTGTACGGATAGACACCTTAATACAGGCCTAGTTTTGGCTGGGGAATTGATTAACTAAATTACAAACACCTGATCATACACACATGTATGAAGTCTTTGTGCCTAGTGCAAGAACGAGAGCAGGGCGTCCAGCATGTCATACGTATCCCTACCCTCGTCAGACTTCATATCCTGGACGCCCATCATCAGATCGCGGACGTTCTCCCTGATGGGGTCAAACGCTATTCCCACATTGCTGCCTTCCGTCATGAGCGTGCGTATTTTCTTTTTGGCGCCATCGTCCTCGGCAACCAACCACGCGAGTATCACGTCGATCGTTTGGAGGGAAAACAACCCAGCTTCCAGTCTCCTCGACAACCACTCTTCCGCCCTAGCATCCGCCTCATCAGCATCCTCGTCATCTCCAGTGACGTCCAGCCTCGGGTCGTCGTCAACCGCTGCCACCCGGGCGTTGTATTCGCGCCGTAACTTGACCAGTTTGTCCACCTTTTCGTAATCCTTCTCCACGAACTTTGCTAGCGTTCGTATCCTCTCCGGGCTGTTTGCTGGTAGCAGCCGCAACATGCTGGCAAAGATACCGACAAGGTGTTCGGTGGTCTGGTGATCGTGCTTCTTCATGAACGACGTGAATAGCGTCTTTAGACCCCCGGCTTCCACAACTTTCTGACACACAGCCTCCCCTCCGGGTGCAGCTGCTGCGTGGTCTAGTAACCTCAACGCAGGCCCTTTGCTGATCAGCTTCCCACTCTCTCTCAGCATCAGCAAGCAAAGCTCGACACCCTCGGCTTCAACAAACTTGGTCTTGCCGAGTGGCTCGTCAGCTACGCAAGTGAGCGCTTCAAACAGGTTCTCCATGTACTCTTCCTCATCTCCCCCCTTTTCTGGATCCCTCTTTCTGTACGGTGCCACCAACTGTAGTAACGTATCGACGGCGTCCAGTTCTGCCAACCTCCTCCTGTTCGCTGCGGAGCTTTGGACGAGAATGGCGAGTATTTCCGCGGCATATTGCTTATTCTGCGAGACAGTCTTCTCCTGCCGCTGTGCTCGCGCGAGCAGCCATTTCAGCAGCGTTTCGTCTCTGGCAATCGTCTCGGCCGTCCCGACGCTGGAGGAACACAGGTTTTCCAGTATCCCCAGCGCGTGGTAAACACCGCTGCGGTCCTCCTCCCGGCCTTCGTCTAACCTCCCAAAGTTGGACACCAACAGCCCCAACAGGTCGGCTTCAAGGAGGGCATCCACGAGAGATTGGAACTGCTCCTCCGTAGCATTGACATCCTCATCCGTCAACTCGCCAATGATCTCAATCGCGTCGATCGCGATATCCGTATTCTCGTGTGCCAATAACCCAACCAAACTGCCCACGCATCCGAGCTTGGCAAAGTCGCTGTAGAGGTCAGGGTGCTCCCCGAGAATGGAGAGTGACTTGATGGAGCTGTCGAGGTCGGCTTCAGAGTCGATAAACTTGCCGGGATCGTTCTCATATCGTGCGCGCAGCTCGGAATTCTTTGTGATTTTGCGCTCGAAATTCAGGGCCGTTTTCTTGAGCCATTGCAGATCAATCTTCTCTTCGGATAAGGCGTCGTTGCCGTCTACGAAGTCCAATATTTCTTTTTCCTGGGCGGATATGCCCCCGCCGAAGAACCGGCCTTCTTCGTCGTCCCCTTCTTCATCCTCCCCGGGGGGCATTGTCGGGCCATAGTCGCCATCGTCATCGTCAGTAGCAGGTGGGGGAGCAGGCCCGGCTTCTGCATCGTCCTCGTCTCCGTCGTCGATTCGTGCGTGGCGTGAAGACTTGCCGTTGGAGGAGCTGGTGAGTCTCGCTGATTTATATATCTCAGCTACACAATTAGCACCATCATGGAAAAATGGGAGGGTGGGGCGGGGATGGGGGAAGGGAGAGAGGGAGAGAACGGGAAAGGCTTACTGGGATCGCGGACGGGGTCCAGTTTGCGCTTGCTTGGAAGCCCTGACTTCTAACTCATTGTGAGCGACGGCAATGGAAACGTGGGACGTAAGAGAGCCTACTTTGAAGAGCTCGTCTATACTCGTCATTGTGGATGTGCGCGAAAAGGGTGTTTTGGAGGTGGTTGATGATGCGCCGCGATGTCTGGAGCTGTCTGGAGCTGTCGCGCATTGGAATCTCAAGACTCTAGTTAGGACCCACTCGCCCTGCACTTTTGCCTGCCGGGCGCACAGCCCCCCACCTTACTCACCACATCCCGCTCTTTCAGCTTTCGGTTTCGCCTGACTCAGACTGCTGCATCTCTGATTCGTCACTGAGTCACAATATCTAAACCCTATTTGTAGTCTTCTGCTTTCGATCTCACTTCATTGGGGATTTTTTTTTATCGGTTTCGACTTGTCTTCAAGATATAGATCGTGAGAGAGTAGTGTTATCGGAAAATGCCGCCAACGCTCATCCTAGTCCGCCACGCAGAGGCCTTGCACAACGTTGACAATGAGTGTCCCTGCCCCTCTCATTCTCATCACACCCCTACTAACTGCGTGGGTGGTACAAGACTACAGCATCCCGGACCCTGAACTCTCAGAAAAGGGTCGGCAACAATGCATAGCGCTGAAAGAGAGCCTGATGCCAAGGATCCCAGATGAGCTCGACGTAGGGTTGATAGTCGTCAGTCCGATGAAAAGAACCATTGAGACTGCCCTACTAGCGTTCCCGGAGCTCATTGAGCGAGGTATTCCGATTGTAGCACATGCTGATTGGCAAGGTAATCACTTACTCACCGCTCTCACCTTACGAATCGTGTACTGATCAACAACGGTAGAAACAACCGCGAAACCATGCGACACAGGCTCTTCTCTTGAGTCTTTAGCCGCTGAATTTCCTCAGATCGACTTTTCAAAGGTCGACCCAGTTTGGCCCGACAAGACCTCCCCGGCGGGAACAAAATACATGCACTCGAAGCAGGCCATTCTAGCCCGTGGGCAGTCTGCTCTGGCCGATCTTTACGACCGGCCTGAAAAGGCCATCATTGTGGTCTCCCACTCCGGGTTTCTCAGGCAGGGCGTCACGGGATGCTGGTGGATCAATGCCGACTACCGGATATTTGACTTTGAAGAGCACAAGCAACCAGAAGATCAGTATGTGCTGAAAGAGTGGGAAAGCACGAGAAACGGTGGGCTCGGATGGAGTTGGGAGGAGAGGGTGCCACTTGGAACAGGGCTGCCTGAGGATTACTCGGCTGTGCCTGTGAGCGAGACGTTGAAATCAAGCTGATACCAGCTGTATACATTCTACAACTAGTGTAATGAACCCAGCGCATTCGATGCTAGACGGACTTGTTCATTGGTAACCGCTCGGTTCTCATTGTCGGCGTGACCGTTGCGATGGGGTTCGCCGGTCAACTATAGCCGGCTCGTACGTATGTAGCTCACTCTTGAAAATGATTGGAAGCCTTTTAGCAAGCAAAAATTTTCATTGTCTCGCTCTAGTTAGATAGATCCGCGGATGATCCAGAGAAATTGGTCTCGAGAGGACTGCCAGACACATTGTTGTGATGTTGTCTGAAACGCCCGCACCATCCTTAGCTATCCTTTTTCAGCCAACTTGCCAAACCAACCGGAAAGAGGTCGATTCACGTCCCATTGTACTTCCCTTGGTCAGCCTTTACAGTTTGCACACACACCTCTTGGCATCGTCGGTAAGTTTGATCTCGAACACGCTCATGATTATGATTCATGGACTGATATTATCCCCAGTCATAAGCAGGAACCACATGATCGTGTCAATGCGGACGTATTAGGGAACATGCTCGGCGAGAAGTCTGAGTATGTCCTGGGTTTGGCTTCCCCGGATTATGTTTGCTGACAATCATTGCCGTTGGGACCGGGCCGAGGTGAACTTGCGAGCCGCCTACCCGGGAATTTGGTTTAGCATGCAAGATCACTTCTTAAACCGTTCGCGTACAGTCGCGCTCGCGCCGGACCAATAATTTCACGGAATGTCGCTGTCACAGATCGGCCGGACTTTTTATGCTTCTTCGGTCCCAAATCATCCACAAATCGCAGCCTGGAGAAAACGCGGAGAAAATACACAAAATAACGGTTATTTGCGGGGGAAGCAAGGAAGGCACGTTAGGACGCTCCTCCGCGTCTTCTCCACGAATCTCCGCACGAGAAAAGACAGCAACCTTCCTTGTTCGACGTCAAGTCTGCAATTCTCCCATTGGGCCGACCCCAAACTTTTTGGCACTATCAGATGGAGTTTACCAGTACGAACATGGGGGGAAGGCATGGGCAGGAGGAATAAGGCTAACTCAGCAAAGCCAATCTGGCTGCAGATCTCTTAACCACTTGGCAAGGGGTGGCCAAGCTTTTCAGGCTGAATTGCCCAGGCGCCTTTACGATTGGCTCGCGCCTTGAAATCTGTGGACCGGCATGCAGGACAGACAGCGAGCCAAGCTGCATGTGTCGGTTATCCGTTCTTCGGGAGTGGTTGCAATAGGACCGACTTCCAGGGCACCTACCATGTGTGCTGATGGCGTCCCGCCTGCGTCCCGCTTGTCAGTGTCACTTATAATTCCCGGACAGCCTGGTGTCAGCATTAAATAATGGAGGGGGAACCTGCTTGGAATCGCTCTGGAATGCGCGTCACTTCCCAGGTCTGACCGCAAAGCATTCAGCAAAAGGTAACAGCTGAAGATCGCGACAATGGGGGGCTACAACTTCCTCCGCACAGTGGTGCGCAACGATGCCATTGCTCTCGACCCGCCCGAGGTGTACAACTGGAGGGTCTTTGCCCTCGCAGCGGCGGTATGTCATCAAGAGATACAAGTTCCTGGCCGGAAGGGCGCTGACGATGGGATAGGCATGTTTCGGCGGAACGCTCTTCGGGATGGGTTTGTCTGTCTTTATGACCACATTTTAGTACACTATACTAACGCAGTACTATCTCGGTAGACACGGGTATCATCGGCGGCGTGTTGACGATGCCTGACTTCAAAGCGTACGCCTCTCACCCGCTGCAGAATATGTGCGATTGCTAACGGAGGGGTAGAGAGTTTGGATTGAACGGCCTAAGCAAGACCGACGCGGCCAATCTCTCCGCCAACCTGGTCACCACCATGCAAGCCGGCGCTTTCGCCGGTGCTCTCCTCGCAAACCCCCTGGCCGGTAAGCTCGGTCGCAAGCCTGGACTTTTGATAGTTGCCCTCTTCGCGTTCATCGGTGGTATTCTTCAGGCTTTCTCATACGGTAACTTTGCATGCTTCTATGTCGGACGATTCGTGGAGGGGCTTGGGCTAGGAGGCGCGACCATGATGGCGCCGACGTACGTCGCGGAGAACTCGCCTCGTGGTATCCGTGGGCTTCTTATTGGCTTCTACCAGCTCTTCGAGACCATGGGAGCCATGGTTGCGTTCTTCATCGACTATGGCGCTCTCCTCAACATATCAGTCAGTACCCCTTCCATCACAGCAAAGGATGAGTTGTTGACAGGTTGTAGGGCCACGGAGCATGGATGGTACCCCTAGCGATGCAGTCTCTACCACCCGTGCTCATCTTCGTCTCGATCCTCTTCTGCCCGGAATCCCCGAGATGGTTGGCGAGTAAGGACAACTGGGACAAAGCATCTGAGGTTCTCTCGCAAGTTCGCCACTTGCCTGTGGAGCACCCCTACGTACAGCAGGAACTGCTTGAACTACGCACGCAATTGGAGGAAGAGCGTCGGTCAGTCCACGGAACTGGCTTCTGGGCTACTCAGAAAGAATGCTGGCTCGTGCCCGGAAACCGAAAGCGAGCACTCATGTCGATCGGTCTGATGGTCTGCCAGCAGTGGACGGGCACCAACGCCATCAACTACTACGCGCCTACCATCTTTACCGCCCTCGGTATAACGGGCAATGCCAACTCGCTCCTGGCGACCGGCGTGTATGGCATTGTGAAGATGGTGTCCTGTGGCCTGTTCATCACGTTCCTGGCAGATACCCTCGGGCGTCGCTGGTCGTTTGTGTGGACGGGTTTTGCCATGTCGTTTTGCATGTTCTACCTCGGTTTCTACGTCAGGTTCGACCCGCCGGTAGATGGTGCAGCTATCCCTGCGGCGGGATACGTTGCGCTGGTGATGGTTTATCTCTTCGCGGCGGCCTTCCAGTTCGGGTGGGGACCAGTGTGCTGGATTTACGTCTCAGAAATCCCGACCAACCGCCTGCGCGGGTACAACGTTTCGCTGGCGGCAGCTACGCAGTGGCTGTTCAACTTGGTCGTTGCACGCGTTAGTCCGGTCATGTTGGTCAGTGCTGGTGCGCACGGCTATGGGACCTATTTCATCTATGCCTGCTTTTGCTTTGCCATGGCTGTTATTGCGTACTGGGTGCCTGAAACCAAGGGGGTAAGTCTTAATTCGTGACTATGCTTAAGATCAAGATGTGACTGACATGATGCAAAACAGATATCACTCGAACGCATGGATGAACTCTTTGGCACGGCTGACTTCTCCGGCCTCGAAGATGTGGGCAAGGCTGCAAAGCAGGTGCACGATGAGGAGGAGAAGGGGGTTACCGAGAATCGGGAGCGACTGTAGGCTATTATGGTGACTGGATAGTTTGTATTCGTACCAGCTAGAGGCATAATTCATCTAGGCACACAACTGTGGTGGCCACTATAGTGGTAAACGTTCAGGTGGCTGGTATCAAGAGTGTTGAGCGTTGGAGAGTATCCTTGGTGATACCCCTGAACTGAGCCGCACATAGGCTTGACAAGCGTGATAGAACTGGATCCGCCAAGTCACGTTCAAGTAGTGAGTCCACTCCCTGATCCTATCACCACGGGTAGCGAAGAGGAACTTCAAGCACAGGTATTGAGATTTCCTGAGGGTCTCACACGTGATCCATCTCTTGAGAACATCATTCACCTCGCGGGCAGGCGTATTAACGAGCACTTGGCCAATATCGAAGCCCACAACCTGTCCATTTTCGTCAATATCCACGAATACTCTCTCTTGGTGCAGTGTCGCATCAAATCTGAGGATTGCTCTGTTTAGTTCTTAGCATTGTCGAACCAGGGGAGCCATTAATCCCGAATACCCATGTACCTAGGAAATGCATTTCTTACTCACTGATGGTAATACTTCAGAGCAGTCCTCGCGTCAATGCCCCCATTCACTGTGACACAAAGATCACGGTCTGTGTCCCGGGTCTCTCGACGCGACCGAAGCTTGAGTGCCCACCCGCCGCCGAACCAATCAATGGGATCGCCAGCGAAGAGCACCTGGAGCTGCTTGGCGGCCTTTGCCATCTGCGCCGAGGTTGCCTTTGCAGCGTTGCGTTCAAGGTCCGTGGGTCATTTTGTGGTCCAGACGAACTGACTGCTTGTTGGACTGGAGACGATATGTATTAGAGCCTTAAAGAGGCGAAGAATGGAAGTGCCTAAGGAACACACAGGTAAACCCTAAAACACTGCTGGATGGTGCCATCTTGGAAGAATTTGGTTTGGGGTGGTTGGAAAGTGTCGAAAGATGCTGAAGCTAGGGAACACTTGCTTTGATGGTGGATTGGTGGGAAAGTACATTCTTTGGGATAACAGACCTATTTGTACCTTCTCCCCTGCGGCGCGCGCGCGCGAGAGCCTGCAAGGGATTGAGCATGACAAAAGTCGAAGAGCAGCGTCCTTCACAGCTTTGCTGGCTAACCCAGAGGGCTAGGTCAACAATATGGAAAAATACCTACCTAACCAAGTTATATTGACAACAATTTGGGGCATCCCAGCGGGTATCAACTGCAACACTAATATGTGCTTCTTTTTTTCCTTCAGCCAGTGAAGTCAGTCACGGAGCATATTATTAAGTATTCAATTTGCGATTGTTGGGAGAATGACTGGCTATTAGGATGGTGATGGCTATTCAATTGGTGATGGTCTGGGGCAAAGCGTCGTACGGAGGCGCTCAGGCATATTAATTATCAGGATGACGAAGGTCTTCCGTTGGCGATACCTATTACGTTGGTGATGACTAATACCAGGGTGGTTCCCAACATGCTCCAACCCACCGGTCCCCCTTCCCCTGACTCAAAAGCTTGAAGTAGCAGCTAACGGACAGTAAAAGTTAATTTTTATTATCTACAGGTATTAGAAAGTGTGAAGGTGCAAATATCCGTGTTGGGTGTGTTAAGGCGTTGGTACTTATGCACACATCAGTCACGGCATTTAGCGATTTCGCCCTGGCATCAGTGATTCGTCTTGCCCTGCACACCTTAGCGTCTCTTGAAACGCTGTGCCACTAACCATCACCAACCCGCCAACTTGATATGAGCTATGTGCATACATGTACCTATTAAACCGGATTCATGGTTAGTTGCCCGTGCATAGATAATATGACCAGAAGAAGAAAAATGGAATCGTTGTTAAAATGAGCATTTTGAATTCTATCGTCAACAAGGCTCCATAAATGACTGTCTAGATGAGTAGTGTTTCCGGGACTTTGAGTAAGTTGGTTTATATGTTGCGGTGAGTTAAGCAGAGCTATGCTGCTATTGGCTGCGACTAAGCAAAGTGGGGCTTCACCATCCTCTCCGGCTGACAACAAAAAAGAGCGCACTTATGAAAAAAGTCACTGTTGCGATGCCGCATATACGCCCAGAACAACGTCTGAAAATTCAGAGAGAATTCGAGAACACAGAAGAGAGCCTTGAAACATTCCATAACTGGTTTTATTAGTTTTAGTGATGTCTTCAGCTCACTAGATAGCTATGAGGATTCGGGCTGCAGTGTTAAAAGGTCAATTATAATACGGAGTTCCGGAGCCGCTTTTTGGAGTCCACTTTTTTTTTGTCAGCGTGCCTCTCTCGAACCCCTGCAGCCTTCCGTTCAGAGCCCGCCACGTTGGAACCAGAGCCCCGGTTGTGACAACCCGTAATAGGCGAAGGATGCGTCGGCTGCCTAAAAACTGTCCAAACAAATGGCCAATTATCTGCAGGATTCCCCATAGTTACATATCGCTGCCACTGATTGGCGAACTCCCCCCTGCCTTACGCTCATGCACCTTTCGCGTCTTGATTCCTGATGCAGCGAGGTGACTGTCATCAACCGACAGAGCGGAATCAGGATACGTATGCAGATCGACGTAAAGGAATGAACACCGCCACCAAACGTTTCCCTTTCATCATCTGAACATACTCATCAACCAAACTAATGACCGAGCATGGACAAGATTGAGGTAGGCAACTTCGCGACCACGATGTCGCCTTTAGCCATCGGCGCGGCCCTTGGTGTCGTTGTCATGTCCTATATCATATGGCAGTACTTCTCGACTTTGCAACTGGACCCGCGGGAGCCTCCCGTTCTCAAACCCAGTGTTCCGTTCATCGGGCACATCGTCGGTCTATTGCGGCATCGGATTGATTATTTGGAGATCGTCCGGTATTCCACCCCCCCCCCTTCATCCCCTCTGTATTACTAGTACCTAGCAGGTGTTAATGAGGTTTTCTTTAGACAAAAATCCAATCGCCCTATCACAACTTTGCCCATGCTGACCGGCAAAGTGTACATGATATCCTCGCCCTCGCTGATCCAAGCTGCTTTGCGCAATCGCAATCTTACTTTCGATGTATTCGGTATTGAATTCGCGCAGCGCGTCTTCGGATTGAAGGATTCTACGATTGATGTCTTTCGCGGCGACAGCGACATTGAGCATTCCCCCACCCATGAGGTCATGTCCGTTATTAAAACCGCCATGACTGGTCAACCTCTCTACAGAATGAACGTCGCCGCCTTGGCGTATGTGGGTTCCATTGTGAATGAGATCAAGGAGGACAAGCCGCTGGCGGTGGAGAATGTGTATCTCTGGTTGCGGGACCTGATGACCATGGCTACTGCCGAGGCTATCTACGGTCACCATAATCCATTGCGGGAGGATCTAACACTCATCGATGCCCTATGGTAAGGCCCCTCACCTAGAAAACGGTCCAAGTTAACGGGGGGTGTGCTAACGTGTGTGTGTGTGTGTGTGGAGGGGGTTTGAGGGGAACATGCAGCCTCTTTTTCTCGGGTTCCTACCCAGCGTGATCGCGCGACCTGCGGTAGCAAATCGGAACAGGTTCCAGGACGCCCTGATCAAATACTATCGGAATCGGTATGAGGATGGCGAGGACGTAGCCGAAGTCACGAGGGTTAGAAGTCATGTACTGCGGAAGCATGGACTAAACGATGCAGACGAGCTGGCTAGGGGGGAGATGGGACTCATTTTCGTGGCTACGACCAATACCATTCCTACGTTGTATTGGTTTTTCGTCAATATCTGGCTCAGACCAGAGTTAGTGGAAGCTCTGCGAGAGGAGACCTCGCTCCTGGTCAGACGGAAAGGGGACAACGTCAAGGAGGCAACCGTGGACATCTCGCAGCTTGAAGAGAACTGCCCGCTTTTGGTCAGTTGCTACCGCGAGGCTATCAGGCTCGGAAACCAGGTTATGGGGAATAGGCGGGTTCTGAGGGATACGGTGATTACGGACCATGAAAACGACGGGCGGTCATACTTGCTCAAGGAGGGGACTGATGTCATTTGGTCTGCAAAGGCACTGCATCGGGCGCAGGGGACCTGGGGAGAGGATGCAAGCGAGTTCAAACCCGATCGATTCCTGCCGAAAAAGGAAGGAGAGGACGACAAGAAGATGAAGCAGCATTACATCCCGTTTGGGGGAGGAAAGCATCTGTGTCCGGGGAGGAATTTTGCCTTTGCGGAGAACCTAGGTTTCATGTGCGCGATGCTACTGGGCTTCGAAGTTGAGGGACTGAAGCAGGAGAATGTCAGGGTGGGGTGGGCCAGGTTTGGAGAAGGGGTTGCAAAGCCCCCTGAGGGCTTTCAGGGGGGTTCTATCACGATCAGGCGAAGGGAGGGATGGGAGGATGTCAAATGGGGGTTTGTTTGTTGAAGGGGTGTCGAGTTTTTGCATGTTTATTGGGGAGCCAAAGGCTGTGCAGATAAAAGCCCTCACTTTCTACATCGATTACGTTTTTCTTTAATCTCCTTATCCGTATCGACCTCCTCCTTTTCCGACTGTTCTTCCTGCTTAATCACCTCATCAGCCATCTCATCAACACCCTCCACCTCGTCATCTCCTTCATGTTCCTCCTCCTCCTCTTTGACGCTATCCTTTTCCATCCCTTCCTCACCCTCTGCTTCATCCTCTCGTTTCACATCGTCATCTGTATCCTCCTCTTCTTTCACCCCTTCTTCCTTTATCCCATCTTCACCAACCCCACTCGCCAGCTTCCCCTTCCTAAACGCTTTTCTAAGTTCGCATTTCCCGTTGTAATGAGGGTATCATTTCTTCCCTTCGCAAATACTAGGCCTCACTCCATAAAACCACCACTAGCCGAAAGCATGTCACTCGTCCACAATGAGCAGCACTAAACGCACTATCATGTGTCGTCAATACAGCAAGTCGGGGGTTTGTCGATTTGGTTCGGGCTGTAAATTCTCCTATGGAAGCCCCAGGGAAAAGCCTCACAAGGCACGTTGCTAACCACGAATCTTGTCTTCTAGGCTTACTCAGTTTCGTAGGAGCCAATATCGTTCCAATTCCTTCTCATTATCATGTAGCTTGTTGAAAGAATGATTGCAGTGCTAGATTCACGACATTAACCTCTCCAGAACTCGAACTGGCCTCAGAAGAAATCAAAAGCAGATCGTAAACAAGCAGCACCATCCACAGACCATAGCGAAGCCTTATTTACCAAGCATCCTGACTTCGACTACGATTCATCTGCACCGATATGGACAGAATTCAGTCGTATATATAAATACTTCGAATGGAACGATAAGGATTACGAGATGCAGGAGACGAGGCGGAACCTTAAGGGAGCAATAGTGAAGCAATTCAACAATCTCGATAGAACAGACGTAAAAGATCTTAATTCTTAATAGAAGCTGTTCCTTAGTATAAATATTAAAGCCGATGCCAAACTCAACCCGTCAGTCTTTATGCATCAGTGTCAACTATTTAGGGACGTTAAATCTTAAAATCCACGACACGTTATGTATCTGGAATATTTCTGCATCAGCCCTCTTCCTTCCCAACACACTTCAACCGCTCTGGAACCGCCAGTTCGCTCTGGGTTATAAAATATTAAATTATGATTTCCGGCGTGGTCATCCTGGTGGCGGCGATAGTGGTAGTAGTGATGTTTTCGGGATGCGTAGGTACTTACTCGGGTATCCTTGTGTAAGGTACCTAACTACCAGTTATATACGAGCTCCTGGCGTAAATTAATTTTCTGTTTTCGTTAAAGGGCATGCAGACAGTATATAAATAAGCACTTTATTGGTTTAATCGAACATCTATAAAATACAATCGCCTCTAAGACAGCCTAAGTCGTCGCATCAACGCCAGTATAATAGAGAGGCATACACAAGGTGCCGCACAGAGGTTTCTTAACAGCGCTGAAAGTTGCTTTCCATGTCTGCGCAGCCTTATAGACTCATGCATGAAACCCGCCAGAAAAGTTATGCCTAAGTTATATTGGGCACGGTATTAAATATGCTTTGATCGACGCCCGGGAGAATGAGCGGCTCGATCTTAGCTATGCTGTCAGGTCCGTATTTAGAGCCGGACACATTAGGAGCTTCGGCGAACCCGTTAATAAAGCGGCAAGATGATGCTCGGGCGTCAAACTTACATTCAGCGGAGAAGCTCGCGGGCGACTGCATGGGTGTTTGAACTGCCGCCATCGTCTGGTTTGGATGGGACTGTTACGCACGCATGTCTGGGGGAAACTCCGTTTGTTCCGGTATTTAGACGACATTGTTAGGTGTGAATAGATTTGTTGCATGCACATCTCCGGGAGAATTTACGTTCGCTCCGGAACTGGCTATATCGTTAGGTCTGGATGGGACTGTTACGCGCGTATTAGAAAAGTCGCAATCTCTTCCGAGTAGCGAACACTGCTCGTAAGGGCCGTTTCCTAATCGTCTACACTTTATCTTTCGATCGCGGCAGAGGTCTTTGCTTAAGTCTTAGCATATAGACTCATAAAATTGTATTTTAAGTGGGAAAGAGGACTCACTGCATGCTACACGTGTTCTTTTGGATGTTCTTATTGGCTTCAATGTTTTCTTACAATTTCGGCAAATTAATTAGCGCGTTATAGCGCGCTGGTGCTGCTTCAGTCTGGTTATGTTAGGGAACTGGAGGCCGTTACATCCATGTTCCCAACATTGAAGCTGCATGCCCTGGCTGTAATCTTGTGGTAGACTGCCGTAGCTTCTCAGCATTAGCGACATCGTCTGGCCTGGATAGGGCTGTTGTATAATTGCTGCTTCCATTGGATTTGGCGGCATCATCTGGTCTGGATAAGGTTGTTATATAATTGCTGCTTCCATTAGATTTGCCGGCATTATCTGGTCTGGATAGGGTTGTTATATAATTGCTGCTTCCATTGGATTTGCCGGCATCATCTGGTCTAGATAGGGTTGTTATATAATTGCTGCTTCCATTGGATTTGGCGGCATCGTCTGGTTAAGATAGGGCAGTCGTATGTGAGCGTATGGGGGAATTGCTGCTTCCATTGGATTTGGCGACATCGTCTGGTCTAGATCGGACTGTCGTATGTGTGTGCCTGGGAGAGTTGTTGCTTCTATTGGCGGCATCGTCCAGTTTACATAGGGCGGTCGCGCATGCAAATCTGAGAGAATCCCCGTTTGCACTGCGTATGGCAAGGTAGCAGAGATGACATTAGACCCGATAGAAGACGGTGTTGCCGACTCCTGGCGCATATCTTAGGGCGGTTGCGGGTATAAGTTGCCCCGCAGCGAAGGAAAAGAACCATCGAGGCCGAGGATCTGTTGGTGCCGGGGTGCTTATTACGGATCAGCGCCGGCGACATAAGGCGGGGCCTCTTTAACCTACGCAATTCCATCAGTCAGCTAAGATTAACCCACAGCTCTCTCGGCGATTGCTATTAAAGCAGGAATAGTGAATCTAACAGGACAGCTAGGTCACCTTAGCCGCGCCAGCGCCCTGATCGGATGGCCATTCTTCACACCAACCTCGCAAGCGATACTCCTCCAATTCGTGGCACCGTCCAAGCGGGCTCTCCCCCCGCTCCTCGATGATCTAGGGGTAGGTTGCCGGGTGATCTGCGCTTCGGAACGAGGAGTCCCCTCGGGCTCAGCACCCGGCTCCTGCCTCTAGCCCGGAGTCTGCTGGTAGATGCACTCGCCCGGAGTCCCGGACTGCGCGCAGCGGGAGCATGGCTGGCCTTTATCGCATTTCAGCTTGCGTCGTTAACAGGGTATGCAGACGAAGATTCTTCGATTGCGTCTGGTCTGTGCCTAGGCCTTCGCGGGCGCTACCGCCGGGATCGTCGATAGAGAAGGTCCAAAAGGAGCCGGCGGGCTTCTCTTAATTCATGATCACTAGCTAGGAGTCCATACTGCTATTGTTCATGCTTAAAGGCAGTCGATGCGTAGAATGAGCGGGAGGCTTCTGGTTAAAAACTCGTTAGGAGAGTGCTAACTTATAAGGAACGGGCACCAGCTCGTTCTAAGGCAACCTATAACTAGCTTTCACCAAGATCCTAGAAAGCTGGGGCATAAGTACGAAAACGCCTTAGCTAAGCTTCAGGGGGCTTTAATCCGCAGAGCATAAAGAGTCCATGGAACATTAGGCACATACATAAGGCGGCTATGCCTACACTTGCTCTTCGTGCCGTACTGGTGACTTCATCTCGGTTTCTAAGGTTGTGCCGCTCGTCCTTACCATCATTGTTCTTGCATAAAGCAGCTGTGTCATCTAACCCCGTATCCCGATCCGCTGACTCTCTTCCGCCTGGCCGCTTAAAGCCACCTTTCCTCGGAATTATCCTAGTAGGTCTTACGACCATGATCTGGTTCCCGCTCCGGTAATGCCGTAAGGGATGTCCCCCCTGCCCCTTCTTTATATAAATGCTCTCAAGTCCGCCTTGTCTGAGGTGTGTTTCTGGCGCATTCATGCGCTCAGAACCGGGTCCGTAATGCGTTAAAGGAGGTAGAGGGGAGGCCTCTTGTTGCTTTGACAGGCTCATGCGGCTTTTAGAGGCATGGTGCCATAATGTCTTAACTATGCCTCGAACTGATGTTACAAGCGCATTCCAGGAGATCTCCAAGGTCAGCAATGTTCACCATGCATCAGGTGCAGCAACCTGCAGGCAGCAATGGTCGTTGCTCAGCCGCTCAGGGTGAGCTGCATGAATGGAGCCGTCAGGGGATTGCTTCTACGCCTCGACCTCGACCCTGGATCACGCAACTCTGTCATGCGCCCTGGAATATCATAGTCAGGCTTCGTCAGTGTGAGAGTGATGGCGAGGTCGAGGAAGTGCAAGGATCATGAGAATGGCCAAACAAGTTGCTCAGCCGCTCAGGGGTGAGCGGCATGAATGGAGCCGTCAGGAGATGGCTGCTAGGCCTCGACCTCGACCCTGGAACACAGTCTGTCATGCTGCTACGCCCTGGAATGTCATGCCATAGTGCAAGTTAGGCTTCGTCGGCTTTTAACCAGCCTTGGAACTTAGATCCACATAGCTTGCTTTATGCACACCATTAGCTTCCGCGTGAGGGGGATAGCAATGTCGAGGAAGTGTAAGGATCATGAGAGTTAAAGCATACGAATACATCTGAGTTGCATATCTAGCATAAGTATCCTTAACGAGGAGGCCTCTAAAGATACGGCAGGCAAAAACGTCGGATGATTTATCCTGGCAAGGGGTTTCGGTGATACTGTAGCTTGGAGAGCTTCTGTTAACACGTGTGGCGACAGACGTGTTAGGATCCTGGTCGATGGATCTTGAAGTCTGCGGTATTAGACGTAAGTAAACATTGTCTTTTATAAAGTGACCGCCTCTTGCATATCTGCGTTCCTCCTTCGTCTTCTCCCCACTCTTACATTCGACACAGCTCTTACCTTCTTGCCCGGCAGAATGTCATTCCCTGTTGCGTGCAATACTCCCTTGATTGAGGGTGGTGACCAGCCACAGACTCCAGATGAGGCAATGAAACAGCCCAGTCTGTCTGAACCGACACTCGCCCAAGAGCATACCAACCTCCCCCACTTAAACGACACCCTCACTGCAGAATAGGCTCTGCTGCACAATGGTCGCGTAAGTGATGACATTCTAGCTGAGGCAATGGAACAGTTCAGTGTGTCTGAACCGGCTAAAAATACCATCCTCACTCACTTGAACGACATCGCCACAACCAACTATCCGCCCGGAAGTCCGACTAAGGCAAACAGCAGTACTCGGTATCGGGGATATTTACGTTAAGACCGGCCTCGCTAAGCTAGAACCCTAAACCGGAAAGTAAAGGGGGCGGGGCGGGACGAGCTTCTAGAAAACAGCCAATCAGTCTCTAAAGAACAGAAGAAGGAAGCTAAAAGACGTGCTAAAAGGCGTGCTAAAAGGCGTGCTAAAAGGCGTGCTAAAAGACGCGCTAAAAGGCGTGTTAAAAGACGTGTTAAAAGACGTGCTAGAAAGGTGAGGTATTCAGCTAGTAGGTTTGTTCCCTTAGTTAACGTCGTAAATAGGTATATTTACTAATGCTAACTAAGTTACGGCGAATCCGAGCGGTAAACTTCCTGTTAGGAAGTCGATCGAGAAGAAGGTCTAGTCGAAACATTTTAGCTTCTGTTAAAGATAATATCTTTAGATAGCTAGAGAATGTTAAAGTGACGGGGGTAAATGGTGTAGAATTTTTAACTAGTACGGGGGACCGCTAATATGTAACTTGTAAGGAGGCCGGTCTTACAATGCGTCGCACGGGTAACGCATCCTTAAGTAACCTTCTAGGCATAAGTGTCTCGTGCTTCACGGCCAGAATCAACACCCCTTAACGGCTGTTATTTTTATGGTAAAAGACCGTCCAGTGGGCCACACCATCGGCAACGGCGTCTGCTAGCTCTCCTACCTACGCACCCCGCCCAAAAAAAAAAGCGCACTCACAAAAGATCAAGATTTGGCCTCGATTTATTGAGCCGCATCATGTATGCAAAACAAAAAAAAGCATCAGAGCATAAGAGACACATGAAAACAACATACTAGAATTTTGTCTGATTTTTAAACGCTGTCTGTAGCTTGTAATCTGCGCCTGAATTATTGCAGCTACAGTGTCGAAATGTCCTTCACGGTGGCACAGATCACTTTTGTGAGTGCGCTTTTTTTTTTGGGCGGGGTGCTACGTTAAGTTTACCCCAGCAGTATCTTCGAAGTTAAGAATAAATACCGCATCTCTAATGAGATGATAGTTTCTAAGGTTCTGATCCGCCGGCTCGACACTAAGCGCAAGAATCGCCTTTAAAGCTGGTTTGCATAAAGAGATACGCTACCGACATCGGATAAGAGGAAGGCACGCGTCCCATCGCAGCTACCTTCTCCGTAGAAGACCGGGATAGCGTGTCCTTAAAGCGGCTCGAGCTTCCGATATATTCTCTTCTCGTTGTCGAATTCCGCGTCCTAGGTTAGCTTCAGCTTCTTAACTATAACGGTTAAAGGAAGAAACGGGCTAAGGAGAAAGCCTTATATCCATTACTGGGCTAAGGAAGGAAGCACTGTGAGGTCCTTGCTCGATGAACACTTAAGTAACCCTGTGTAAGACACAAGGTACTATACGGATTCTCGTAAAAAGTGGCAGGACAAATATCCAGCTATTACTAAGTTTCGTATCCAGACCCAGGTTTAAAATAACGGCTGCGTCACTACTAACTTTAACCCGTTTCTCCCTTTACAGGAGGACGACGAGCTCCGATTAAGTGAGCTAGCATATCCGCTTAATTGCCGAAGCTGGCGGCTTATATCGGAGGCAGACGCCTGTAACTGGTTTCATCATAAGGTCTCTAACATCGTTATAGCCGCTTAAGCAAAGTATCTAAACCTTCTTTAGACTGCTGAAGCGCCGGCATTAACCGAGACTAAAGTGGACGAAACCATCGACATACTGTATTCTACATCTCATGTAAATAATACCCTGCGGCTCCCGGTCGCAGCAGGAGAGTGGAAACGAAACACGATTAATGCTATAAAGTGGCAAATAAGGAACCTTAAGTCCGCTACCCAGTAAAGGCTTAATTAAGAACTTAAGGGGGTATGAATATCATTTCCCTTAGAAGGCAAGTCTAATGACTTAGCAGATACGCCGATAAGTACGAGTGCCTTTATATCTTTTGCTTCGACGGTTTAACTCTTCTCATGCTCTAGTTCCGCGCTAACGATAAAGGTAAGATTAAAGACGCGAAGTGCGAGGTTAACTGCTGGGTCATTCCGCGGGAGAACGGAGGAGGTTACACCGTGAGGTATAGCCTTTATCGACTCCTTATCCAGGGTTTCTGAAAATGCTAAGGCTTACGCTCTTACGAGGTATCCCTCGGCGGCATACGCCCGTCGTTCCGCCAGTTCTATTCTAGCCGTCCAGTATGGAAAATCGACGGCTAAAACTTTAGGAATTATCCACAGGGTTATATTACGGCGATGGATAATGCTTAAGGAGCCTTCTACTGGACGCACAATGGCGCTCCCTGCCTAGATGGCGGGAACAGGGTTTAGGACACGCCGAGTTTCTAGGACACGCCGAGTTTCTAGGACACGCCAAGTTTCTAAGACACGCCGAGTTTCTAGGATACGCCGAGTTTCTAAGACACGGCCCAACTCGAATAAGAAGGCGGGCAAGAGGGGCGCGACTTGGTCGATGAGGATATATACAATGCTTAGATTTGCTGAGATGGCCATAGCGATAGGATGAGTAGCAGAAATGGACTGTGGAAGTGGTGACCTGGTGCTGTCCGTTTCGATTATGTTTCTTCTTCTGCGTCCAGTCGTGCTGGTCTTTAAAACCTAAACCTAACCACATGGTTTATTATACGTGATACTATGTACGAGGATTTGAATAGTAGCGTTATGGTGTAGGGTAGGAGTAGTTGTGTCAGACCTTGTTAAGGCACTGTTAGTACTATTTTAAGATAGCCTGTTATGCCCTACTTAATGTGCGAAGCTTGCATAATACAATTTATATGCAGACATCTTGCACAAGAGATTTTAACAGCCGGGCTCATAACTTTTAACAGCCGGGCTCATAACTTTCAACAGTTGTTAAGAAGGCATTGCATTAGCTATGGAAGAAGTCCTCTAGAGAAGAAAGAAAAGAGCGACTGGAAGCCTTAATATAGCTTCAATATATACACGCAGTAGTAGTACGGAAGAATGGAAGTGACTGTGGGAACCGGATGACCGGAATCAGGTGACCACCCTGGCAGTGAACACCCTGGCCATTACCCCACACGGATGACGAAGTCTGACAAGAGACAAGTGCCCGTCTACATCATGCTGTGTCATCACCCCTGCTGTGTCATCACCACTGTATCATACCACAAGAGACTTAACAGAGATGCCGTTACTACGAGCAGCAGCGGACGGAAGAGGAGGGCAGTCGAACTCTCTGAAACCAGAGCTAGTACGTGCAGTTCCTCTCAGGATCAGCTAGGGTTAGTCTCACAAACCTAGCAGAATCGACGCGGCAGCCTATCTTCAATAGAATGGCGCATATTAAACACGTGGGCGTTCAGTGGAACCCAGTGTCCATGAAGATGGAGAACCAGCTCACTTTCGAAATCGGCCAGGTGTCCTTAAAGGCTTAAGACGAAATCTTGTTTCTATTCAGCGCATCCTTCTTACCGCTTATAAAGACGTGCGCCGTTTGCCGGAAACACCCTTACCCGAAAATAGGGGTAATCCCGTCTTCATGACGGGCGAATATTGGTTGATACAAGGGCCGCCCTGCGTGGTGGGGGACGAAGTATTAAGAAGGCAGACACTGCATCTCCCGCGCATGTATTGCTATGTTAACGAACAGATTTTAAAGGCAGTGCAGGATGTCTTAACTAAGTATTTCCCCGGGAAATTCCCCATTATTGTAGAGGAGGAGGAGGACGCGGGGCCTTCCAGTCTTAATAAGAGTTCGTAGTTCATAGCTCGAAGCACAGATAAGTAAATGGACTCGCTGCTTTAATATCATATTAACTCTAGCCCTTCTACCTATAAGGAATCCGTGTCTTAGTTTATAGAAACTAAAGATATAATATATAATGTCCACGGCGGAACATAGCCACTGTAGGCAGCTTTAATATAACACATGTCCTCGGACTTTGCTTATGAACCTCCGACATTTCTCATAACCGAAACGATCTGTCTCCCCGCATTTAGAATCTGCATTTAGATTAGCCGACACGAAATACATTAACATGGAATCTATAGTATTTAAGCGGTTTAAATATAGTTATCGGCCAGGGACATTAAGGACATAAGTAAAGTAGCTACTCGAGGCGCTTAACCGCTAATTTTGTTCAGCCTTCAAACTATAGGTCATCTTTATTAAGATGCCCCTTCTTCTTATTAATTTAACTTTATATAAATCGGATATTAAAGAACTGAACTGGATTATAAATATTTACGATTACGCGGATGTTAAATAAAAGTAGAGACAGGGTAAACTAAAGAAAAAATTAAGTTATTCCAAGCTAAAACTCTTTAAGTTATCGCTCCTTAAGTCTTCGCTGTTAGCAGACCACTTTATTAAGCAGTCATTTTAAGAACTAAAGAGATCTTTTAAATTAACGTTAAGATCCGCGACGACGCTATCCGTATCTTTAAAAACAAGCTTAGTCTGTCCATTATTAATATCCCCTGTTTCTTTAAAATTCGCCTCTTCTTTAGCTTCATCCTTATTAATCTCTTCCCTTAATGCTTCGACCGAAATGCTTAAAAGTCTATATAAATTATCGGTAACTTCTTAGTGGGAGGAAGCTCGGAAGATCTTAATATAACAATATATATTTAAAACCGCAGTAAATCGAGTGTGTTTTATACAGCTGTCCAGCTAGTAAGATCGTAAATACGGAATAGTAAGAACGTCCGGAAGAAGACTATAGTAAACGTAAATAACGGAAAATGCCACACGTTTTAAGACTCTCTTATTATGTTCCATATTACTAATTATATTAAACTTAATGAACTTAAAAAGGTAATCTTCGTAGTCTTTAATCGGGACGAAAACTTAAGTCGTGGAGAGGTTCCGATAATATGAGAGGAGAGTTAAAACGGATAAAACGAAGTCCTTTAAAGGTATGTCTCCGAGGAGGTTATTAGTCATTACGGTGGTAAACGCGCGACTACTTTCGATAGCGGCTTATATTCTTAAAGCTTTAAAAGTACTGCTTAGCTTATTAGTGTTAAAGTATAAATATAACTGGAAAAAGTTTTCCAATTTAGCGAGATTAAGACATCGATTTCGTACTTCTTTAAAGTATTATAAGAATTACTGCTATGTTAGTTAATATAGAACTTACTTAAAGAAGCTAGTATCATTATGTTAAGCTAGCTCGATTATATTTATATTTGCAGGGGGATGTTATACGGATAATAGAATGTAAGGGAAAGAGAGTAAAGTTAAAGGTAAGTAGCGCTAGATCTTTATATGAGTTTATAAAGAACTTATAAAGAGGAAGAGAGTTCTTTAATTCTACGAGTAAATAACCCGGAACAGAAAGTAAAAAGTTTTAAAGGGTGGTAAGGTTAATAAGTGAGCTAAGAGGCTGCCGGAGATGCATAAATAGCAGCGCGAAAAAAGGCGGAGAAATAAATAATACTCGATAGCGTAATTCTACTTAATTATAAAGAAGGTAAAGTTATAAGACTCAGGCAAATAACTAGATTTCTCCTTAATTAAGGGCTGCCCGCTCGAAGTCTCTTTCGGATCAGGTTTATAACTGTGTTCTCTTACCCGCATATAACTTACTACCATTTACTCGCGGAGTTCGTTATTATAACCGACCCCGGTTCTTAAAGTCACTTCCTAAGTCCTTAACTTCCTTATGCTTAATGGTTACATTATTAGAACTATAGCCTCTCCTCCCTAGCCGGGCGCTCCTTTAAACCTCGGATCTTTTAAATTTGCCTCGCGGTTCACCGCGCTTTACAGCTTTCCCCTTAACTACAAATGCTTACCCACTTATACTCGTTTACTTTACCCGTTATCGCCTTATTTTAAGCGGCGAGAAATGGTCCTTTAAGTATACTTAGTGCGATCCTTTATCGTTTCTAAGCCATTCTATCCCCTAAAGCCCGTTATAAATACGGTAAGTTGTATGTCGCTTTTAATTTTACGTCCTTTAAGGCTACTAACTGCCCCTCTCCGTCTCCCATCCCCCCCTTAGCCATAATAAGATCTCCCTATTTATACTCTTTAACCTACCCGCTACCGACATACGTTATCGGTCTTTTAGCCCTTATGCTAAGATAATCGGTCTGGTAGCTCCGCTCCATTAAGCTGAACATGAGGAACAAGCTAAGGACAATATATTAAAGTACTCCGAAATAAGACTGGGATTATTAGCCAGTTACTAAGGTAAATGCAGCTCAGATAAGGTAAACTAAACTGATCGTAATCCTTACTGTAAACGGATAATAAACGGCGGTTCAGTAAGGCATCTCACATAAGATAAGATAGGTAAGATTAAGTGACTTTTAGCTAGGAAAGAGACCGTAACTATCGAGTGCTTACGAATAAAAACGGTGCGTTTAAGGCATTATAAGGGGGTGCTAGTTAGTTTGTTAGCGGGAGCGTACAGCAGTGCCTATCCATGCTCCTTACGAGACACGCTTTATTATATCTATTACTTTTAAAGTCTCATTTCTAAAGAGCCACGCGTCTTAGCGTAAACGCTACAATAATGTTTAAACTCATTACTTAACTTATAACTATTACCGTTTAAGTTCAGCCTTAATCATGTTATGAGAATCTTAAGTTTAAAAGGCCTCATTAATAAATTAACACCAGATTTCCTACTATACATAGAATCTTAAAGCACAAGAATAGGATCTACTTCGCTAAGAAATAGCCTTCTTATATGTGGAGAGTGTTTAAAGCGCTATATGCTTAGCCACAGGAAGAACCGCCCTCTTTCTCTACCTGCGATTAGCGACGTTAAGGGCTGCATTACGGGAAGCCTACTAAAGGTAAGTAAAGGCATCTGAATAACGTTAAGTTATTAAACTTTATAATAACTTTATAATGGAGTTATTAGCACTAGCTAAGTGTAAATTTATATTTTAGTTCGGTAATATAGTTATTTAATATAAGTATAAAACTAATCATTCGCATATTTAAGCTTCTTCACTCTTTAATAATTCTCTCTTATTAAGTTCCTATTTACATTACTTATCTCTTCTAGCTTACGAACAATGTCTTCTCCTATCCTCAGCAAGATCCCTTCTCTAATCGAGAATAACAACCCGCCGCGTCATTCCTTAAGTAACGCGGAGCAATAACCTAGCATAAGATAGGCAATCGTTAAAGGTCGAAACAGCATTAGTTACCCTATCAGTCATTAAAGGTGGAATAACCCGAGGCGAACCACACTAAGAGTTAAAAGCACGTAACCTATCGTCTATACTATACAGTCAGCTTTCGTATAGTAATACAGTGTTAAATGCTATAAATATGTGTGTCAGCTTAACCCACATTTTATCGTTACTATAAGAGGAACTCGCTAATTAATAGAATTAGCATTTCACGTCGTGTAATCTAACTAATCTCGTTCGTGATTAGTGTACGTTTATACCTAGGGTTTACTAAGGCGTGTATAGAGCGATCTGGACTAACAGAACCGAAAGAATATAGTGTCGTTAAGGACAAAGGGAAGGCATCCGGCTATAAAGTGGCAATAAATGAGGATAGGATGCTCCGAGTCACGAGAGCTTCGAGCTTTTAAAGTGGATCTCAGCTATGCTCTTTCCCGTAAGATATTCTTCGAAAAGTAAATTCATATTCTGTAGGATCAAGTTGACAAACGCACTTAGTAGGAGTAGTCCACCCGGGCGAGTGTCCTTAAAAGCCAGCCGCGCAACATGCACGCAAGCATCCCTATACAGCGCATGAAAGACATCACTGGAGAGCGTGCTACTGATTTCTTAAAGCATCTTTGCTTCGTGTTTTCCAGTTGTGCATGAAAGACTTACATCGCCATTTCATCATTGCTTCCTGTGCTTCTCCACTGCGTTAAACAACCCCACTCACAGGACATCGATTCACCGTACACACAGTCGGAGACCGACCAACGCAAGAATGAACCTAGAAACCGTTGCAATGATGTACCGCACACTGTTAGTACTGTTGGTTGGTACACTGAAACGGGAGAAACAAAGTCATTAAACATGACATCATGGCGACGGTGGACGTGGGTGGACGTGATGTCATGTCATCGCGATGATCAGGCACGCAACACTCATCATATAGCTGTTACCCCTCCATCTGTGATGTGACAGTTGCTCTTTACTGTTATTTACCTTGCCATTGAACGAAACAGTTACAAACATACCAACAATTCAAGCACACGACACCAAGAACCAATATACACGATCTCATAGTACACATCAGCAAACATGTCGTCTCACAAAGCCCCTAGTGCCGGTCAGAAGGTAACCTCTCCTCCGTCCTCTGCTCGACCTTTCTTCCATGCCATCCTTGAGAATACATCAGATAGGCCCTGTATGTGGCCGGTATATACCCATTTGTTGGGTTGGGGAGGCCCGAAGACTAAGCCCGTGCTCGGAATCTCAATTGAGCTTGCTTCAATCCCACCCCCTTATCTCTCTTTCCATACTTACCACTTATCACCCCGTTAATTCCCTCCGTCTCTCCCCTTGTGTTTCCCCCCCTTTCCTTCCCTCCGTTATACTCTTAACCACTCCCTCCCCCCCCCTTTTTTTTTTTGGTCATCCCGCTTCAATGCTCCCGCTATATCCCCCTTTAACCCCCCTCTATATCTACCCTCCTGAACGCCCCTATTGAAACCCCCCCTTAACCTCATCCACTCAAAACTTCAACCGGACTTCCATACTAACATGAACATGTGTCCGTAGGTCCAGCTTGGAGAAAACGCCCCAATAACCCGTGAGGGAGCTGGCCCCGTGCCCGACGAGTCCCTGGCCGCCGAGAGTATCAAGTCTGGCGGCGCGTTCTCCGAAAACCGGGGTGCCATTCCTGGCTCCGGTCCTCAGCGTGATCCAGGTGCAGGAGCACCGTATACTCGTGGTGAACCCCCCAAGGATCTCCGGTCCCGAGACGAGAGTCAAGGTGGAAGCGGTGATGCCCTGGAGAACCAAAAGAGTTACGCTGGCCCCGCACCTACTTATGTATTGTCTCGGGAGTTCATGAAAGACAAGAAAGGACCACATGGCAAGAATCTTAAAGAGGGCGGATTCGAGGGGTCTGGCACCGATGGAGGACCGCTGCCTGAACCGGGCTCCATGGAAGACCCCGCAAGACTCGCGGAGCTTAACCTGATCGCAAAAGCTAAGAAGGTCAGGGGTGGTGGGGTGGGAAACAAGGAACTGAGGCCGCCGCAGGAGCATTACGAGGTTTTGCCTGTGGATGAACAGGCTTGAGTTCACCACCCCCCATGGATAGCACTGTATGATAGAACGAACCCTCGCTAGGGCAGTGTATGATAACGAAAATAAAAAGTTAAACACGTTATAAGCAAACTGTGAGGGTGGGTGTGAGAGTGGTGGTATCAAAAGTAAAATTGCATTAAGAATTAATTTATTTCCAAGCATATCCCTTTCCCCGTATGCAAACATACGTTTCCATCATCCATCCTCAAGGTATATATAAAGGTGATCTAACTCCTGCTTAAGCCAACAATCATGTACATGTGTAAAGGGTTTAGAGAACAGCAACAACAACACCCGCGACAGCCGCCAGTACCGAACCAGCCTTCATGCCGAGGTCAGCAGCGTTGTTGGTCTTCGTCGCGGACGCGCTGGCCGCTGAACCAGTGGCCGTGCTGCTGCCGGTAGCAGACCCGGAGGCGGTAGTGGCGGTCGCGTCGGCAGTAGCGAGAGTAGTAGACGCGCTACCGGTAGCAGCAGCGACAGCCTTGGTGGTGGACGAGGGGAACTGCGAGGCGTAGCCGCAGAAGATTTGCTTCTGGCCTGCGTAATCGTCTACACAAACAAGGGGTCAGTATGCTATCGCAGAAGTAAAGTTAACCTGGGTTGTGTTTGGGGGAATACTTACGCTGTCTCGGGTCATTGGGGCAGTTGTTGAAGCAGGTGATATGGATATCACCGTAGGCCTGGCACTGGCAGACGTAGTCGTTCGTGTTGCAGCTCGCGAGACGGCCCTGCTGCGTGCCCAGACACGTGGTGACGATGTATTCGGCCGCGCAGGCGGTCGAGGACTGGGCCATGACGCCCGAGGCAGCGAAGATGGCGGCGGCGGTTGCGAGGAGGAACTTCATCTTGACTTTCTGTGATCGTGTCTGTTCTGTTTGGAGTTTGGATGTGGTCGTTGAATGAGATGGAGGGGGAGAGGGTGGGTATTAAGTATTATTATAAGAGAATAGATCGCTGACTGAACGAGTGGATTGTGCAAAAGAGATAAACGAAGGATATCTCACAGGGCAACCGTAACGAACACAAGAGATCGTGGTGGACACACACGAGAAGTGAGTATCATAGTAAAAAAAAAACACGGGGATGCAGATGGGGAAGACGCTAGGATTATAAACAGACGAATGCTAACGGACGAACGAACCAACGGGGGCGGTCCGACGCACGGTGTCGTTTAAGATTATCTCTGTTCCTCCTCCGGCGCCGCAGATGTTTCACAAGATGGCGAACTCCATCTGTGGCATCCTCACGCTTCGCAGAGGTCTCTACCAGAGGACACTTTAACTCGACCGCTAGAGCTAAGAGATCTCTTTGCGATACCTGTCTTCCTTCTTCACAGCCGTCTTTGTTTGCCACTAGGATAACTAATGGCGCCCGTATTGTGCCGCTAAGAGAGTGTTAGCGGCATTCCACGCACAAAGGATCATTAACGTACCATGCATGCCCCGAGGATAATGATCCAGCATGAAACTTGACGCGATGGTCTTAGCTGTAAAGGTCATTAAATCTCGGACACTCTTAACCTCGTTTAAGAAATTGCCTAAATGTTCTGCTAAGTCTGACGCGACAGGATTCTGTAAACGTGCTGCTTTAATAAATTCGAATGGTTCTAGCAGCAGTAAGTGGTTAAACGCAATCTCAGAGAATGACATGAAATGATTAATAGAGAAGAGCAATTTAAGATCGGCTCTCTTATGCCGTGCCCGGCTGGAGGCTTTATATAAGTGGCGACGCAGTTAAGAACAGCCCTTAAAGGTTATGAGTTTATCCTTACTAATCTTAATAAACCTTAGACTGGAGAAGAATTCTGGAATAAGTTCCGTAAACGAATGAGCGAGATTACGTAGGAGCTCTTAAGATACTTAGGTCTGTTAAACTCCTTCCTTTATAATTATTATAACGATTTCGGTCGGGATGCATTAAACCGCCGACCTGTCGTTATAAGAGTGGAAAACATTTAGCTGTTTAGGCAGACGTTCGCCACTATGTTGCTAGTACGTTAAGCGCACTTAAATTACAAAAGATGCTAAAGGCGTTGCGAAGGACGATCCTTAAGAGTGTTAGGCGGGTAACTGGAGTGCCTTCGCACTTATAAACACGGGTACAGTAAAGGAGATATATCTGCAGCGCGCTTAATAAGACCCTGTACCATAAGACCAGTAAGGAGCCTGTCTTAATCCTCTCCTTAAGCCTCCCCCGGCCACTAATCCTAACGGCCGGTTATGGAACATGCTCGGTCGCGAACTGCTCTTCGTATTACAGCCAGGAAATAAGAGGGCGTCGATTCCCGTCCTTCGTACCTCTGCTAATTATGTAACTACCGGGATAGAACCGAGATAGCCGGAGAAGGCAGCCCTCGTAAGAGATCGTTATCGCTGCGAATCACGCCCTTAATCTAACGATACATGGCCTACGGCGTCTCCGGAGGTTACTTAAGACGGCTTAGCTGACGTAATATAAGCGGGATGGTCTCCACCTCCTTTACGCTCCTACGTCTTCTACATAAGCTCGCCCTTTATTACCACTAATAGCAAGGCGACGTTTTACCGAGCTGCCTCACTCGCGCCATTACAGCTTACCAGGTCCTTTCCGGGGCTCTGTCTGCTTAACCATCGCTCGAATAAGGGCATAAACCATCTGACATCCTGCGGGAATACAGATCCGCCGTTAATGCCTCCTTATTAGCAGCTGGGCCTTCGCGAGCCACTAGCAGCGTTAAAGCGAGGCCGCGTTATCTTAAGTTCCCCCTCGTTCCCTTAGCCTACTTCCTATCCTCGCTAAGCTGGAGACCCCTCTTCTTACTCTCCGCAACTCATCCTAATTAAACCATTCCATTATAGCCTTATTTCCGGTTCCTTTTCGCGATTTACGCTCGCTGTAGCCTGAATTACCGATTGTAAATTAAAAACTAAAAGCCGTCGAATTAAGTCCGTACTTACCCCCTATATAACTCGCCCTTTACATGCTTCGCTATAACTACGCTCGTAATTAGTCCGACCACGACTAATGAGGCGTCTAGCCTACTTATGGAGATGTCTTAAACATGCTATAAAGGGGTTAGGAGAGCCTTATAGCGCCTTTACGTTCACGCTATCGATTCCTGCAGCATTTATAACTAGTTAAGGATAAGGAGTGAGCAAATTGCACTTAAGGATCCTTTAAGCAGATACGGAGTGACTTATGGACTGAAGGCGAGTAGTTAGATGTGGTTCATGTTATAAGATCTTAACCGCTTATACGATAGACGAATATCGGCACCAGAGTCGAGGTTAAGGTTAAAATCGAGACGTATTTATGTCGACAGTTAAAGAAGGTCTTAAAAGACAGCGAGCGATAAGAGTGAGAATAGTAAGGCTCCGATGATTTACGCGACATTACGACGCGAAACTTAAGAGGAGCGAAGGAAACAGAGATTAAGTAGGCATTTAGGGCTAAATAAGGCGGAGTTAAATTCCTTAGGAAACGAGGATAGGAGCGTAGGCCGTGAGAGCTTAAGGCGAAGCTGGCGAGAAGAATTTAAAGAGAAGAGGAGAGCATGCGAAAGTTAAGAATACTGGATAAGGATATCGACCGACGTTAAGGTCGGGGGTCTATTTATACGCGGACGCGATGGGGCTAAGGAGCGTGTAGCTAATTAAGGTAAAGCGGCGAGATAAAATAGAGAAGGGCGTTAAACCCAGCGGGTGCGACAGCGAGTTCTCGATTACGCTTAAGATAAGCGGTAACGTGAGACATTTATAAGGGTGAGTCTCTTAATGCTCTTCACTAAAGTTTACGCCTTAAATCCTCCGTCCAGGCTTCTTTTACATTTACCAGAATCCTTTAACCAGATGATATTAAGCCCCTTTTTATACTTACCTTATAAGTCTTCTTAAACGGACAGTAGTACTTTTTACTAAGAAGCCGTTAAGTCGGTATTACATGATTAAAGCGGTAAATTCCCTGCCGTTAAATTCTGCTTACCTACGATAAGCATGCGTGGAAGGCGACTTAACATCTCTTTATCCGATAGATTCGTAAAGGTGGTATTAAGAGGCATGAGACTAATGAGTAACCGAGGAAACGATTAAGCGTAAAGATAGTAGGATAGGAAGGAGAAGTATAAAGGTAGGAGGGAGCTTAATCTTCTCGGCTCTTTATAAGTTTAAAGTATAAGACCCTTTATAAGAATGGCTTTAAGCGATTAATAAGGGGAAGTTAGCTGTTAAGTTATAGTAAATTAAATTTATTAAGTTTAGTTACCTCCTTTTATGCTAGTGAATTTAAGTTTAAAAGTATGCCTTCTCGATTTATGCCCTTATTTCGAAAAAGTATTTATAAGCGTATTAAAAAGGTTAATTTAATGTGACGTATAAACACGCCACGCTAAAGATAATGGGTTTCGGTGAAGCGAGAGTGGAGTAAGGGAGAAGGCATGAAATTAAAGGAGTGTTAGCATAGCTAAGCGTAAGGGAGTGCTGATTTAAGAGGTTGAAAAGAAGCCGTTAAGCCGTGAAGTTATAAGCGCGCATAAATATCTTATAACCACACCTGTCTTAAGCTTTAGTTAGGCTCATTATTAGCTCCGTAGCCGAAGAGGGAATAATACCCGTGTCTATAAGCTTTTATTATATTAACATTAGCTTAAGCTATAATTAAGTAGGCACCTTTAACACCGCCGCCTCCTCCTTAATCCTTTCTCTTCGTGAGCTTAAACTCTTAAGCTTCGACTAAAGTCGTAATAGCTAACACTATTCTGCCTCGCCGTCACCTTATTGCTGTTAAAGGGCTGCTAAATAACTATATATAAAGGTTAATGCTAATAACTAGTTATCTACCTATTTTATATTACTCGGTACAATTTAGCTAATTATAAGCTTACCTTAAACCTTCGTTAAGGCGCTACTCCGGTTAAGTAATTCTTCTATTCTCTTATCCTTATTATATAGCTTTTAACGCTTCTGAAACGCGCGTCCCTTATCTGTCAGCTAAGGAGTAAATCCTTTTAGCTTACGAGTTAGTAAGATTACATTACGAAATTAAACTAAAGCTAGGTTAATTACGTTAATTTACCTCGCTAACGTTATAAAGTAATGTAAATCTATTAAGGTAAAAACTAAGGGTCCTTTACAGCTGTAATGTAATGCCGATAAAGCTGCTTACTTATTCCTCTTACATTATGTCGCAAGGTGTGTCTTAAGGTGGTCACGTGGGCTAAGGTGCTTCACGTGCTGCTTCAGGTGCGCCTTAAGGCGCACCCTATATAGCTTACTAAGCTCTTTCTTTTATTATGTATATATATTGCGAGCTTCGCTCACTCTCTTTTATATTAATTAAGGAACTCTGATCAATACTTCCGAAGCGCTCTTCTCACAGCAAGTCTACTTTACAGCTCCCGCTTCTGCGTGACAGTTATAAGCCCGGTTTCCGCAGGTTTAATAACTATTCCCTTACGCAATCCACTTCTTTAATGTGGGAAGAGTGCTTCGTTTCCTTCCTTATCTTATTTACCTATCTTTTATTCTCACTCTCACTCGTACGATTCATTATAGTAAGCGACTCTAGCTAAAAATACCTTTTCCTAAAGTTCATTAAGTTAACCGACCACTTCTCATAGCCAGTCTGGTACTTAAACCTTAGGATTAACGCTCACCGGCTTAGAATCTAAGATGTTTACGTTAATCCAGACGCGCTAAACGCGCCTCCCATCATCCCGAAAGCGACCCTTAAAGACGCTAAGCAACTCACGTTCCATACGATCTACGATGATCTAATAGCTTAACGCACGGAAAGGTATCAGCTCACTCGGCAACTCTAAGAAGCTGGTAACGACTAAGAGCGAGGTGAAGAGCCGACTGTACCAGCAAAACCAACCGTGGAAGAGGTCGATAAGGAGCTGGATCGTATCCTTAAGATCAGAATCGCACGATCAGCAAAAGCCTCTTTATACTCGACCGAGTATAATTTACTATGGACTTAGGTCGAGAAGAACACCGATAAGCGACTATACTAAACGGCCTTATAAAGCTATGACTTGCAGGGTATCATTAACCTTTAAGGACTTATACGATTCTTAAAGAACGATCTAGCACCAGGACCGAGTTTAACTTAAGATACTGTGCGGCAAGAGTACCGAAGGGTGCTTATATAAGCTTCCTTAAGAGGCACCAATAGAGAACGCTAGTTAGCCGAGTTTAGAGACGTTTTAACTCGCGTAAGGGCTTACGGAATTCGCGAAGCCGAAGGCACCCTAGTAGTGAAAGACTTTCTAAGGGCTGTGAAGCGAATGGCACCCTAATAAGCAACTCGCTAATACGAAACTGTGGTGGAACAAGAGGCTAAAAAGCTCCCTGTTAAGAGTTTAAAAGCGTTTACAGTAGTGTTTAGAGCTATACTTTACGAGGAAAAGCTAAACGCCGCGGGTAAGGGCTCGGGCATGTTCTCCACGCTTAATGGCCGCTTAGGAGATGTGCTAAGCGCTTCGAAACACGCTTCTAACAGTCTAAGTGGACCTAACCAGCACTCGTGTCCCTACGAAGACGACCTAATAGTCACCTATCGCTGGAAGGCGGAGAATTGCTCTAACCTAAAATGCGCGCTTACCGGCAAGGCCAGAAGGCGTCCTTACAGCATTTCCGCGAAGAAACGCGAGGAGATCTTAACTCGCTTTCGTTTCACATGTTAGAAAAGCCTGCGAGCGAAGTTAATTAAGAAAGGCTAGCTTAATAAAGACGGTACCCCTTACAATAAGGTTAATAACGGAAAAGACGACTTAATAAGCTACCTTAGTTCGGTGGTCGCCGTGACCATGGACCTAAGCCTTATAAGCGATCTCGGCAAAGGTTATAAGATCTATACCGCTATATAACACGCCCGCTACCCGCTGTTAAATAGTATTCTTATCGATAACTATAATGCTATCCATCTAATTAACAATAAAGACCTGCTCGAACTTAGTTCGTATAAGCCTTATAACAATAATAAGTTAATAAAAGCCGGCATAATAAGCTTTCTTATCGTTAAAAAGAGACGTTAAGTGCTTAAGAACGCTCTTAATGGGACGAGAGGACTTAATATAAAGGATCTCACGCTTAACGACGTCGCTATAATCAATAAGTTCCATGTGAACATAGTCTCGGAAGCTCGCCTTCGCGCAGCGAATATCTGGTTTTATAGATTAAACTGTACACTTCGCTTTAAAGAGCTGGAAAGGAGCGTTATAGTTAAGACCCTTATACGTAAGCACAACCTAGTCTTCTTTAAATACAAGCCTCTTTCTCTCTATTACAGCATTCTAACCGTAATTCTAATAAGCGCCGTAAGTACCGTTATGTTTTTAACAATAGGTTTAATAATAAGATAAGTTTTAAAGCGTACGTAGCGGCCATCGTAAGATCCGCCGCACCTTAAGGAAAATTTAAAAGACCTTTAACATGCTCGTTTAAGGCATTTAAGACTAAAGGCACTTAAAGCACTTATTATAAGCGTTAAGAACGTTAAGATTAATAAGACAGTTAGGATTAAATGCTAATAATGCGCTTAAGCGCATGCTAAGCAGCTAGTCTCGCGGCGGACGTTAAAAAACAAATCGATCCGACCATTTTAACGTATTTCCTAAAACCTCTTCGACTTTAAATAAGGTTTTAACGGCTCTTAATAGCTCTTAATGATTAAAGACGAGTATAATAAAAAGCTTTTTACATTCCCCCTTATTTATAAGTCGCTTATAAAGATTTTTAACACGATTCGTAATTTTAAGCGTTAAGTAAGACGGCAATATAAACTCTCAGTATATAAGATCCAGCAGGATAATGATACGGCCACGATTAGCATACGGGGTTTCACGGCTTACGAGCTATAAGCGTAAGAAGAAGGGATTAATATCGAAACAACCCCGATTAACACGCACGAGCTTAACGGTAGGAGTAAGCGCGCAGGATAAAAGCTTAATAGCAAGGTAAACGCGATGCTAAACGGTGCTAACCTGCCGAAGAACCTTTAGCTAAAGGTTAATAAAGCAGCGGCATACTTATATAATATTAGCCTTAGTCCTGCACGTAAAATGCGCTCACTTAACGAGATACTTAATGTGTGGTTTTAATAATACTTTCACTGGTACGAACCATATATAGTTAAAGGTCTTACTTAAGATCTACGCTTAAATTAAAGCCGGATTTACGCGTATAAATGTAAAGCGTACCCTCTCAATAAGGCACGCGAGGTGGGAAAGGACAGAAGAGCTTTTAAAACGCGACCGCAGGCTTATATAAGATACTTAATAAGATACGTTACTTTTAACATCTATAAGATTTAAGTTCCGCAGCTTAACCGCGTTATTACTACCCGTAATGTAACGTTTAACGAAGAAAAGTTTTATTAACTTAAGTAAGAGAAAAGGGAAGCGCACTTAATTCTTATTATAAAGGAGGTAACGAATAAACTTAATATCGAAAGCTAGCTATAAGACGCTACATAAGCCTTATAAACGCTTATGTCGTAAGATAACATTTACGGTCGAGCATAAATAAAGCCTTAAATTATAGTTTATCCGCTTAAGTAAGAGCTTAAGGGTACGGAGCTTCTTAACCTTAATTAAGACTCGGGGGTGACTACGGAGGAAGTTATAAAGGGCGAAGATAAAAGCTTTATCTCTTTCGAAACGCTTATCTCTTTAGAAAAGCTTAACAGCTTTAACGACGGCTTTAATAGCTCCTTTAATAACGCGTAAGTTAAACTCTTAACCCCTTAAAGATCTTTAGAACCTTATACTAAAGGAGACTTAAAGTAAAGGATAAGCTTAAAGCGCGGGGAAAGCCCGTTATAAAGTAAGGACTTAAGGCTTAAGATAAGGGACGATTAAGGAGAACCCCTTTTAATTCCACTTACGGAAGATAAAGAATCTTAGTTAATAGCTCCGGAAGATAACGGAGACGAAGGTAATAGTCCCTTTATAAGCGGCGGTAAAGCTGCCGGCAGTACTGTTACTAATGAAGAGGAGGTTATTTATATTAAAACCGCTCTTACAGGCGTAAGCACGGAGGAACTATGCGTAAAAACCCCTTAAACCGAGCAAAACACTTCCTTTAAAGCTCTTAAGCGTAAGTACACGAAGAAGGACTATAGTTCCTGAACGCGTGAAAGCAGGAGAATTAAGAAGTAAGATTTAAAGGATCCTCGTGGCTTAAGTAGTGTAAGCGGAGTCTTCACTACGATTATGTTTATAAAGACTAAGATTCGCGTCTTAAAACACTGTTCCTAATATACCTTCTTTATAACCTTCTTACCTAATTAGTAGAAAGCTATTAAGGAGGGAGACCGGGAGTATAAGACGCTGCATGCCGTAATCGCGGCGGCAGTGTAATAAACGCAGGCGAAGCGGTTAAAAGCCGCCTTAATTAAGAGATTGTATAAGGATAATCTTATTAAAGCACTAGCAGTACCGAGGAACTGGAAGGACCTAACTAAACACCCTTAGCGAAGCGCTTTTATAGCGGCTTACAGCGACGAGATTAATAACTTAATTAATAAAAAGGCTTAAAAAAAGATCCTTCGGTCGTAAGCGAAAGGCAAGCCTCTTTTACTTAAATAGGTATTCACTTATAAGTTCGATCTAAAAGGCTACGTTATAAAGTATAAGGCGCGTATCTACGTAAGGGGTGATCTTTAAAAAGCCACTCTTTAAGACACTTACGCGGCTACCTTAACGGTAAGAACCTTTAAATTAATAATGGTAATCACTGCATATTAGGACTTAAAGGTTAAGCAGTTCGACATCGTATAAGCGTTCTTAAACGCTAACCGGGACGATGGTTCTATAATATACTACGAGCTTCTTAAAGGCTTTAATGTTACGAGTCTAAAAGGGTTAGCAGTCGGTAGGCAGCTAGCGGCAGGACGATAGGCTTAAGCGGGGCTAGCGGCTAAACGGGAAGCTAAGAAAGATAGCATAAGGCAAAATAGGCTAGTGGGGCTTAACCCCGCTAGTATGGACCAATTAGCAGTAGATCACTAAGATCACGGGAAACATAGGTGATTTAAAGTGATCCTTACGGTAAAGGATCACCAGGCTCACGGAGAGCTTAAGTGATTTAAAGTGATTTAAGGTATAAAGGATTATTAGGCTCACGATGGATCGCGGTGATTTAAAGTGATTTAAGAAGTATATATATAATAGTCGTAACTGCGACTTAAATAGTTTCCCTTTATTACGATAATAATTAATATAAGTGCTTAAGCTATTATTTACAGTCTTATGTCCGAACTTAAGTGTAACGCATTATTAAAGTCTCGCTTATTAACCTTATTAAAGTTCCATTATCTATTCCTTAATAGTGTGAACACCGGATTGTTACACGTTAATTACTCCCTTTATTCTGTTACGGAAAAACGAAGGAACTTTACGAACACTATATCTTAATTAACACAGTTTACGGGACGTAAACCCACGATAAACGAAGCAGTCTAGCAGCTCGTTAAACAGGTTAAGCTTCTAACGCTGGAAAGTAAGGAAACACGCGTTAAGGTCGATAACGTCGAGGAAAAGAGAGAGGAACTAAAGGAGAAAGTGGATATGAAGAATAAGGTGAAGCTGCCGGTACTATTACGTTTTAACGGCACGCAGGACAAGCTGCAGCCTTAGTTGCTAACAGTACGTTCGTACTGTTCACACTATAACGAGAAGTTCGCAGACAGCGAGGACGAGTCGGTGTTTGCTATTTCATTACTGGAAGGAAAGGCTGCTAAATGGTGTAGCTCGGCGCAGAAGGAGTGGTTAAAGGACGACGGAAATAAGAGACTTTCATTACACACTAGTCGACTGTACGACGGGGTCGAGGCATTCGCGGAGGAAATCACGAAGGTGTTCGGAGAGCAGGATAAGGTTCGCCGAGCCGAAGAACGATTAGGACGGCTAAAGCAGACTAAAGCAGCGTTTACTTACGCGACGGAATTTATATAGGAAATCATAAAGACACGTTAGAATAAGGATACGTAAAAGCGAGTGTTTTATAAAGGACTGAAGGATAGTATAAAGGACGAAGTGTATAAGGTGGATTAATAGGAGTTAAAGCTCGACGCCTTCATCGCGCTAGCAGTTAAGATCGACGACCGTAACTTTATTAAGCAGCGAGAGAGGAAGGGTGGGAAGAGCTATTAGCTTGTCGGAAACGCATTAAAGGACAGTTATAAGAAGAATAAGTATAAGGGAACGTCGTAAGGGACACACTTTAAACCTATAAACGTCGACGTAGCGTAAGCTTAGGTAAGAAGACCCCGAGATAAAGCTAACGTGCAGTGTTATAACTGTAATAAGAAAGGACATTACGCACGAGAGTGTAAAAAGCAAAAGAAGATTAAATAAAAGCCGGTCTTAAGGAAAGAAGCAGTAAACGTCTCGAAAGAAGTGAAGGGGCTAAAAGCTACGTACGCTAGCTATAATAGCAGGGAGGACGTTACGGACGACGACCGGACGTTAGGAGGAGAGGTCGACGATAATAGCGATAGTAGCGGTTTTAACGAGACGAACCAGTAGGGCGTAGTAAACGATGATTTAAGAATCTCGTTCGACCATATCGAGCCACCCTTAAGGCTACTGTTAATAGCTGAACAGTAAGGGTTAACGTTAACTTAAGACGAGAAGGGGCAGTGGAGCACTACCTAAACAGGCTAAACGTTAGGACTAAGTGCGGTTTACTTATAGAATAAGGTACTCGAAGCATAAGGGGTGATTATAATAGTTAGGAGCGAGTTATAAAGGAAGTAAGAGGACTTAAAAACGGTTAAACAGGCTTATATATAACTTTAAAGTAACGTCGTGTAAACTATAAGATTAGTTACAATAATTAAGACCCGGTGGGACGGACCATTAAGACTAGAAAAAGAGGAGGAAAAAGACGCGATCGTACTACCGGAATAAGAGTACGAGGGTAAGGAAGAGAAACGGATAACAGAAGGATAGCCGTCCATCTCGTAGTGCGATTATTGGAAGCGGAAAGGAGCAGTGTGCGACAGAAGAACGACCTTTTACATCCGAGAATACGGGTACGGATCGAGGGAGGAAGTGTATACCGAAGACATAGATAAGTTGGATTAAAGACACGTAAGATACCTATAGGTAGCATGGTTTCACTGCATCTACCACGGGTATAGAACTCACTATAAAGAAAAGCATAAGCACGACTTTTAGCCGGAACGACTATGAGACATTAACGGGAGAGTGGAGCCGGTCCGGTAGGTGTACTAAGCGAGCTTATTAAGAGGCCGTTAGGAAGTGAAGCAATGCAGAGACCCGACATTAAACGTCGTTAGGATCGCGGTACGACCACGACACTAGTACCCGGCAGTATATAGAAACAGTAGGGCGTAAGCAAACGTTTCGTTACCGTACTGTGCGGCTATAAACTGTATGCACTATGTAAGGATAAAGTGCGAGTAGTGGTACGAGGACCGTAATAAGTCTCGACCACCGCGGAAGCACGTGAACAGAGGGGCTAGTGACGAAGGGTAGCGGCACGCTAGCTAGACGTAGCTAAGCGGATTCGACGCGCTGGACGAAGGAGAATTAGCTATAGGACTAAGCACCGAGACCACTTAAAAGGAGGAGGAGCGGGCCGCGAGTGCTTAACTCTATAATGGAGCTAATGTTACCGACGACGGGGGGATTAGTAACACGATAAAAGAAAACCCTTAAGAAAAGGAAGTGGCGGAAACCGATATTGCTTAGTAAGACCGTAGGTTATATATAGATATGGAATAGGAAGGATATCGGATCCGAGCACTGGTCGACGGAGGGTTATAAGTAAACTTAATATTATTAAGGGTTATTAACGAGTTATAAATGTTTTAAGAAGAAAAGCAGTAACCGGTAGTAATTAAGGGACTATTTAACACGTAATAAGTTAAAAAAGCGACGATATTATTAAACATTCGAGTTAAAAGAAAGATTACGAAAACAACATTTAACATCGTAAATATAGGGCCGAGTAAAGACATGATTCTAAGGCGCTTATAGCACGAGGAGTATAACTTAAACATTAGTTAAAAGGGCGGTGGCTACCTGTAATTAAAATAACGGAAGCACCCGACCATTAAAAGGAAAGATTTATTAAGGAGTTAGGACGCCGAAACGACGCCGGCACGGGAGTTATTAAAGGAAGACGGTAAAGTCGATATGTACTTTATAAAAGAGAGTGGACATTAAACGTATTAAGGACGAGTTACTTAAGCGGAAGCCGTAAATACTATTATAATAGTAAGTAAGTTTATATATTATTAGTAGAGTGGGGGGACCCGGAAGAATAATATACCACCGGAGTATTAAGGTTACTTAGCATTCGAAAGTAAGCATTTAAAAGGATTATTAAAAAGAGGTCCGTAAGACCACGAAATTAAGCTTAAAGAAGGAGTATAATTACGACTTTTTAAAGTATATTATAGTAATGTACGATAAGACGAGGAGTTAAAGAAGTACTTAAAGGAAAACTTAAAGAGAGGCTACATTAAGGAATCGATATTACTAATAAGATACTTAATGTTATTTGTTTTAAAGAAGGACAGGAAGCTTCGTATATATATAAACTATCGACAGTTAAACGATTAAACGGTGAAGAATCGTTATCCGTTACTATTAATCTCGCGTTTAAAGGACTAGTTAATTAAAGCGAGGTACTTCACGCGGTTAAACCTTCTTATCGCTTACGCTTATATTCGTATTAAAGAAGGCGACGAATAAAAGACTGTATTTCGCACGCCTTACGGACATTATAAGTACCTTATAATACCGTTCGGGCTAACGAATGCGCTTATTACGTTTTAAGCCGTTATTAACTATGCGATACGACTATATTTAAACAGGACAGTAATATATTATCTTAACGATATTCTTATCTTTTCGAGAACGTTAAAGGAATATAAAAGGCACGTAAGGGAAATGCTCGATGCGCTATAGTAACATAAGCTGTTAGTAAATAAGGAGAAGAGCGAGTTTTATATATAAGAAACCGTGTTCTTAAGATATTTAATATCGCCGGGATAGGTTAAAATGGAACTAAAAAAGGTGGAAGCAGTACGGAACTGGCCGACACCGACGAACGTTACGGAAGTACGCGCTATCGTCGGGTTCGCGAACTTTTACCGAATGTTTATTAAAGGCTTCGGGGAGGTAGTGCGACCGTTACACGACTTAATTAAGAAGGACTTAAAATTTTATTAAGGAGAGGACTAAAAGCGGGCATTCTAACAGCTTAAGGAACTTATCGTAAACGACCTTATATTAAAACTGCCCGACTTAACGAAACCGTTTAAAGTCGAGACCGATATATTGGACTTTACGATCGGGGGGTAACTTAGCTAAAGAGACGGTAAAGGGAAGCGACACCTTATCGCGTTCTTCTTAAAGGCTTTATCGGGATTAGCGCTTAACTACCCGGTCCATAATAAGGAGCTTATAATTATCGTTAAGGCGTTTAAAGAGTGGACACCGTACTTAAGTGGAACTGCGTACTTAATGTAAGTATACACGGACTATAAGAACTTACGGTACTGGATAAGCTCGTAAAACTTAAACGGGAGATAAGTAAGGTAGGTAAAGTTTATAATAAACTTTAACTTCGAAATACATTACGTTAAGGGATCGGAAAACGTAAGGGTAAACGCGTTAAGCTAATAGGCGGATTATAAGAAAAGCGAAAGAAAGGAGACGTTATTAATCTTCGAGGAATAAGAGGACGGATTACTCCGATATTAATTACGAATTAGTAAGGACTGTTTCGCAGCAGAACTATTATAAGCTTAATTAAAAAGCTATGCTATGTATTAAAAATAACGACTTAATTTCGGGAAATATTAAAAGGAACTCGATAAGGAGGTATAAGCCGAATAAGAAGTAAGTAAGAAAGAAAAAAGGGTGTACTTATAATAACGGAAGCTATAGCATGAAGGGAAGGCGTATATACGATTAAAATAACGAATAGAAGTTATATAATAAATTTATAAGTCACCGTTAAGAGGACACTTCGGAATTACGCGCACTGTTCATTAAGTGTAACGACACTTTAGCTGGCCGAGGCTAAAGGAAAGCGTAAAGGAAATATTAAAAGGATGCGACCTATGTAATAAGATTAAGGCTGTAAGGCATTAGCCGTATAAGTTACTAAAGCCATTACCGGTAGCAAAAAGAGTATAAGGATTAATTACGATGGACTTTATCATTAAGCTACCACCGTCGAAGGACCCGGTGACGGGAGTGGTATACGACAGTATTTAAGTGGTGGTGGAGAGGTTAACTAAATAGGGAGCCTTTTTACCGTATTAAGAATTAATTATTATGGAGTAAATAGCGTTTCTCTTCGTAAGAGAAGTAGTAAGCTAATATAAATGGCCGGACGAAATCGTTACTAATAAAGACACGAGGTTCGTATTTAAGTTCTAATAGGCGCTAATAAAGAGGATGGCGGTGAAGAGCAAGCTTTCGACCGTATACCACTTATAAACGGATAAATAAACGGAACGAATGAACTAAGTGTTAAAGATATACTTAAAGGCATACGTTAATTATAAGTAAGATAATTAAGTAAAGTAACTACTATATGCGCAGCTAACGTATAATACGATAAGGACGGAGACGATAAAAGTAACACCGTTCTTCGCGAATTACGGGTACGAGGTAAACTTACGCTAAGGACTAAAAGTCCACGTACTACAAGCAGTTATTATAGCTGAAAAACTCACTTTACTGTACGAGAATTTAAAGGTCGAGCTAGAGTTTATTCGATAAAGGATAAAGGAGTACGTAAACCGAAAGCGCGTTAAAGGACCACCGTTAAAGGAGGGGGATAAGGTTTACCTCGTTAAAAGGAATTTAAAAATAAAGCGATTAAGTAATAAACTGGATTTTAAGAAAATCGGACCGTTTAAAATCAGTAAGAAAGTCGCGGCGTTAAACTACGAGCTAAATTTACTATTTATTATGAGGTTAAGGAGTAAGGTTTTTTACGTTTCACTATTAAAACTAGCATTAAAGAACGTTAAACTAAAGTAACACGTGAAAGTGGAAACCGAAGAAAGAGAGTTCGATATAAAAAGCATTTTAAACTTAAGAGAAGCAGTAAAAGGAGTGGAGTACTTAGTTAAGTAGGAAGGATACGGGCACGAAGAAAATACGTAGGAACTTATAGAACACCTATAGAACTATTAATAAGAGCTATAACGCTTTTACTAGCAGAATCTAGACCGCTTATAACATTAGAGCCTAAAGGACTAACGAGGAGCGCGTCTTAATTAATTACATTAAGCGCGCCGAAGGACTAAGCGTCGAAGGCAGCAGCCTGCCTCGCGACAGTAGCCTTATCCTTAGCCTCCATCTTATTAAGAGAAGCTAAACCGCGGCGGGTTAGTTCGTTGCCGCGTGTCACTAAGGATCGTTTCTAACGACGTAAACGGTCCAGACGAGCGAGGGATTCGTCGAATTTCAGCTGAGCCTCGCGTTAGGCCTCTGCGGCCTTACGTTAAATCTCCGTAAGATTCTCACGCTCGGAACGGAACTGCCTTTCGGCATCTTGCTCCGCTTCGTCCAGGCGCTTCGCCTCGGTAAGAATGCGAGCGATTAAGGGATATTAGTAAGAAAGAGGAGGAGAGAAGTAAGGGAGTCCGGAACATAAACGGGAAGAAACCGGGACTCCGGAACCGTTGTAAGAACGACCACGGCGGACACACTCGCCGTAGCGACGGGAGCGATCGAGCATCTTACATATACGAGCGTGCTTGTAATAATAAGAGCACGGCATAACTTCGAAACCGAAGGAGTTAATCGATGCAGACAGAAGCGATCGTTCGGATGTTTTCTTTTGTGTAGATTTCTCGACACGCGAGCCGGTCGTTCTGTTCGACATCCTGTTAGTAGGCGTACGTTATTACAGGAGAAGGAAAAGAAGGAAAACAGGAAACACTCACTAGGCGTGGAGAAGGATAGTATAACTGTTAGTTAGCGGCGCTTATAAGGTCTTCGGGACGAAGCCCGTGGAGGAGGGGCACCGTGTTACGAGTTTAAAAGGGTTAGCAGTCGGCAGGCAGCTGGCGGCAGGACGACAGGCCCAGGCGGGGCTGGCGGCTAAACGGGAAGCTAAGAAAGATGGCACAGGGCAAAATAGGTTAGTGGGGCTTAACCCCGCTAGTGTGGACCAATTAGCAGTAGATCATTAGGATCACGGGAAACATGGGTGATCTAAGGTGATCCTTACGGTAAAGGATCACTAGGCTCACGGAGAGCTTAAGTGATTTAGAGTGATCTAAGGTATGGAGGATCACTAGGCTCACGATGGATCGCGGTGATTTAGAGTGATCTAAGAAGTATATATACAATAATCGTAACTGCAACTTAAATAGTTTCCCTTTATTACGATAGTAATCAATATAAGTGCTTAAGCTATCATCTACAGTCTTATGTCCGAACCTAAGTGTAACGCATTGTTAGAGTCTCGCTTATTAACCTTATTAGAGTTCCATTGTCTATTCCCTAGCAGTGTGGACACCGGATTGTCACATTTAAGGAAGAAGGAATGTGCGTACAGCTTACGAAAGCCTTATATAAGCTAAGGGACTCACCTTATTTATAATATAAAGAGTTTTACTTCACTTTAAAGCTACTCGGGCTTATATTATCGGGAGAAGACCTTTATTTATTTATAAACGTAAATAAAACTATAATGCTCGTGTTTTACGTTAACGACTTCTTAATGTTTTACGCGAAGAAGCACTTTATTAAAGCTAAACGCGTGATAAAAGGACTAAAGGGAGCATACGAACTTTACGACGTAAGCGACATTAAGTATTTCTTAAGCGTTAAGGTGATTAAGGACAGAGCAGCTAAGAAAGTTTAGCTTACGCACGATTAGTACATCGAGAAAATAGCCTCTCGATACGACTTAATAAGCTCTTATTACTTCCTATACACGCCTTTACTAACAGCTAAGCTAATAAAATTTATTAAGTAAGTTATCGCTACGCAGGTAAAGCGGTATTAAGAGCTTATAAGATCCATCTTATACACAGCTATTATAATTAAACCCGACGTTACGTACGTATTTATTAAGCTCTCGTAATTCTTAACGAATCTAAGCTTAAAATACCTTAAAGCAGCTAAACAAACTATACAGTACCTTTACGGAACGCGGTTCTTAAGGATACAGTATAAGGGGGTGATAAATAGCACGTAAGTCTTACTGATCGTAAGGGATGCATCTTTTATAAACGACATTAAAACTAAGCGCTTTATATAAGGGTACACGATAATGCTTTTTAACGGTTTAATTAATTAGAAAGCGGCGCGTTAAGACATAATAACTATATTATCTACTAAAGTAAAGCTCTTAACCCTCTCCCTAACCGCGAAAGAAGCGATAGCCTTTTAAAGGCTGTTTAAAGAGATCTCCTTAAACTTAAGAGAGCTTTAAAAAGTCTATTATAATAACTAACAGACGATTAGACTCGTAATAAGCAATAGAGAAAGGATTAATATTAAGCTACGCTATGTAAACATCCATAACCTATAGCTACGTTAAGAATACTCGAGGAAAGCGTTCGAAGTTACTTACCTCTTTATAAAAGAGATGTTAGCCGACGGTCTTACGAAGAACCTGCCACGGTAGAAGTTCGAACACTTTAAGGCGCTTCTAAACCTTTAAAACACGCGTCACCTTATTAAACCAAGCAAGCAAAACAGTGTTAATAAGTAAGGGACAGAGTCCTATACGCTCGCCGGCGTAAATTACAGTAAAGATAATAGGGCGTAACCCGCCCGGCACACGCCGGTGCTATATATATAAAAAAAAAAAAATACAGGGTAAGGTTACTAAGCAGTAAGCCTAATGCAACATTTAAAGAAGGTCTTATAGGATGTTATCCTATAATACAGTTATAAATCTCGCCGCACGCGGCGAGGAAGCGCTTTCGGCGCTCGTCTCCTTCATTCTCCTCCTTTAACTCATCCTTATCCTCGTCCTCCTCGACCGGGGAAGCGGCCATAAGCCGCTTCCACTTACTTACTATAGCCTTCTTTGCCTCGTCCTACCGGAGCAAGGTGTGAATCGCCTAACGTAGGCCGAACAACGCAAACGCCTTTACGCCGCGGCGAATCCCCGCAGCGAGCTCCCGGGCAGGGCCCTTAACGATTTCGGGGCTAAAAACGTGTTAGCAATAAGCACTGGAAAGTTAAGGAGCAGGAAAACTTACATCGGCTTATAAAGGTGGCTGTGCTAGTAACAGTGGAAACACCGCGAACTGTTTGCTGCATCACAGCAAACCCTAAACCCCTTGCCCGCTAAAGCGGACCGTAAATAATTAAAATAGAGGTTACGTCTCGTCTTCCCTTTTACAGGGAGCTTCTTTTTCTTCGCACTACAGGAAACGGTTAATAGCAGATAGATAAGAAGAAAGTGAGGCTAAACTCACCTTCCGCCACCAAACTAAGGCGGGGCCCGGGCCGTACCCTTTAACTTAAGGGTGGTCGGGGCGGGAACGCTATGTAAAGGTTAGAAACATAGTTAAGAAGCTGGAAAAGGGTACATACCTCTTTACAGCCAGGGTTTCGCTGGCGCTTAACGACGAAGAGGACGCTATAGACACAGCGCGAGTGGGCGAGGTTAACCGGGCGGACATAGGAGCAGACCGGGAAAGCCGAGACGACGAAGCGGCAGCACGAGTCGCACGGGCTTTCTTAAACGCCGCGAGGCGCGCAGCATGGCTCTTCTTACGAGCCATCGTGTTTGCAGATGTTGTTATTAGGAGGAAAGGAAGGCTTAAGAAAGAAGAGATCGAAGGAGCCTTTTATACGAAGGCCGGGTGGGTCCCTAAAACGGTCACTTTATTGTGAGCGCATTCCTATTGTGCGGTCATTCTATTATGCAGACTCCTATTGTACGGCTTAAAAAGGGGATAGTGCGCACCCGAAGACCAATCAGATGGGGTCATAGGTCATAAAGGTGGTGCGATGACGGCTGGAAAAGGGGTTTTAAGATGGACTTAACCGTTTTCTCAGATGGATTTAACAGGTTCAGAAGGACTTCAGCTTACTTTAAGATCATTCTCAACCCACTTACAGATCGTCACCAGCGCTGCAGACAGTTAATCTCCTACGCAGTAGATCAACTGGGGGGTGTGTCGCAGGGTGTGTCTCAGGGTGGTCACGTAGGCCAAGGTGCTTCACGTGCTGCTTCAGGTGCGCCCTGAGGCGCACCCCATACAGCTTACTAAGCTCTTTCTTTTGTCATGTATATATACTGCGAGCTTCGCTCACTCTCTTTTGTATCAATTAAGGAACTCTGATCAATACTTCTGAAGCGCTCTTCTCACAGCAAGTCTACTTTGCAGCTCCCGCTTCTGCGTGACACATTAGTTCCGTAGCTATATCGTATATAATTTATCGTAAACCTTTTAAAGCTAGTCATCCATTATTCTAATATCTTACGTACAATATAATTTCTATAAAGGGAACAAATATAATTAAATAAATTTAAAAGACAGCTCCTAAGACGGAATGTCATCGTTAAAGAAAAGACGTAAATTATCATATTTCTAAAGCACGAAGAAATTAAAAGTAAGGATGAAATTTAAAAGACGTTACCCACGTATTTAAACAGGAGTCCAGAAAAACATCCCTACAGAGTTAGCTCCATTTTTATCTTCTTTAGCAACTATAGCCGGGGTGGCAGTATGAGGCTCCACAACTGCGGCGCAGTCAGCACACCACGCACACCCCCTACACAGGACGCACACCCTCGACACAGGTCAAAGCCGCAGCAGCACCGGCCCGCTCACGAACAAGGAAACTCTCAGAGTCGAGATTCGGGTTATGAACTGTTCTGTTTCGCCTCGAAGGAATACAGTGGAGCGCCAGGGATTGCAAGGGCTACGAGGACAAGCGACCCAGATGGAAGTCTCCGGTGAAGGAACCGGCACCGCACGACCAAGACCCGGATCCCAGCACGGTTGCTCACATCATCGAGAGATTTGTGGCGGGCACGACGGGCATGGGGCTCATCGACGCATCGCAGAGAGAGCTGTTGCACACGGGCTACACCTCTAACAGAGCTCGGCAGAACGTGGCTAGCTTCCTCGCCAAGCACCTAAGAATCGACTGGCGATTAGGGGCCGAGTGGTATGAGATGCTGCTGGTTGACTACGACGTGTCGTGCAACTGGGCCAACTGGCAGTATGTCTCGGGCGTCGGCAACGACCCGCGCGGCGAGATGCGCATCTTCAACCCCGTTAAGCAGGCCTTCGACTACGACAGGGATGGCATATATGTCCGCTCGTGGGTGCCTGAGGTCAGAAAGCTCAAGAAGCTCGAGTGTGTCTTTCAGGCGTGCACGGCGTCCGAGCAGGAGCTCAAGGAGGCCGGTCTGGATGGTAACATCATGGTGACCGACCCGGTCAAGCGCATCAAGTTTTCCGTCGAGAGCAATCCTCGGCTCAACATGCGGCGGGCATTCTTCCGCAAGCTGCTCAATACTGCGGCGCCGGCACGGCAAAAGGCTACCAGCAGTCCAGGTTCCGGCGGCCAAGGGAGCGACAGCAGCAACAGCAATACCATTGCCGATAGTGGTACAAACACGAGTGGGAATGGGAGTGGGGACGGCAATGGGAATGGCCACCCCGAGGTCGTTATACCCCCTTTCCCCCGTAGCCTGAAGGAGATTGGCCTGTCCGGCAAAGTATCAGCATCCGCACCCGCATCAATACACGGGCACGGTCACATCAATAATAGGACGCCACCACGCGCACCAGCGGCACTTCAGAGGAGTGGCGAACCAGCAGTCCGACGGCCCAATCCGCGTGGAGGTCGCGGTGGCGGGGACGGTAGCAATGTTGTCTGGGTGCGTCGCGACCAGCAGCAGCAGCACCCTCAGCGCGGTGGCAATGGCAGTGGCAGTGGCAGCTGGAGAAGAGGCGGGCGGTTTTCGCGCGGCCGGTACAGTGCTCCTCCTGTCCGTGATGGTGGTGGACAAGGCGGCCATCCAGGTCGGTTGCACATGTTGCCATCATCACAGCCCACGACTATCCAGTCCGACGCTTGGGTTGCGTCGGCGGTGTTGTCGGAGGACGGTGGTGGTGCTGAGCATGGTGCCACCAATGATTCGATGGACCCCCACCACTACCACCACCACCACCATCGCCAGGGCTCGACCGAGGCGTTCCCCGAGTATCAGGAGTACCCCGAGTTTCAGTACTATCCGGTAATTTACGAATGCTATCATCCTTATTATCCTTATCCTTTCTTCGCCGCCCCCATGTACGGACCCCCACCACGAGAGTAACGGCTTTGATATCGTGCGGCCGAGTTGTCTGATGGTTGTATTGCCGACAGCGTCGTTCCATTGACAGGCGGGATCTCGGTTGTCTATTTTCTGGCTGCCTTCTGGTCGAGAACCAAATGATGTTATGACCGGCGCTTGCTTACTTGTTGCGTTGCTTATTTGCAAGAAATTGGATTAGCGTATCGGCCATGTTTGCAGTTTTTCGGTCTTTTTCCCCTCTGATAAGCATTTATAGACCGCGGGTTACTTCTTCATATCGTAAGCATTGCTATACCAGGTGTCTAGCACCATTTGGAGGATTCAGGATCACTAAATTTGTATGTACCAATAGCGGTAGCCTTTTGAAAGGAGCTCTTCGAGAGAGCATGTAATTATGTGCAGGTACTTGTACCTTTGACCCTCAATTTGCGCCCGTCTTGCTGCTGTGACTCCTGGGTCGCCTCTTCAACCGCGCTTCTCGAAGAACTGAGTCACATATCCCCTGCGTTTTGGGGACGGTGACGAACTATGGCCGAAGCCATCAAGTCAAGCCCCACATGGATGAGCTGTTGGCTACCTCGTTCACGGGAATCCAAGTTGGTACCTGACGTTGAGAAAGTTCGGCCGATGGAAGAAGAAACTCCGATTGCACACTAACAAGACACACACGAAACTGACATAGAAGAGCGCGCCAGACAAACACAATGCCAAGTGCCAACGGCGGAAGTCATGCTCGGCTTGCATCTTGCATCCCACTAAGCTTGGCATCCCACTAAGCATGGGGGGCTCATGAACTCACCGGGCGGTCGAACCCCTGCTGCAACACTAGGGAGATGCGCGAATGATGTCTGAACAAGATACCACCAAACATTTCACTTTAACGGACTCGAGTACTAAGGCCAAAGATTACAAGATTACAAACGTTGAAGAATGTGTTAACTGAGCCTTACTGACATAAACTGGGTTCCCTAAAGACAACCCCTTCCTCTTCCCGGGTCTAGCCGAATCTATTTTAAGTCTGTCTTCCACAGATCACCAGTTCCCGTATCACGGGCGCGTCCCCTAAAAAAAACCGGGCAGGCGCTGTGTCTGATGCCAACCCGCTAGCTTGGTGAAGTGTCCTATTAGTGCCACCGCTCGAACCTTCCCGCCTTTTCGATAGAATGGAAAAAATACCCTCATTGCACCGGGTGATGTAAACCGTCGGTAAGCCGCCTGTTAGGTGCCGCTCTCTAAGCCAACGAAATTCGTCCCCTATGAGCTGAAAACCTATACAGCTGCCGAAAACATTAGTTCGGTAAAATCATATTTAGATTCGAGACTTACATTCTGATGTCGCCAGCCAAAGTCCACTCACAACCGGCGCGTCGATAGTTCGTCGTAACTGTAGTTTCAAAGTAGCCCCAGGAGGAACGCATCGTAGCCAAGTCGATGTGGTCTACCTGTCTCGCGACGAGACGTTCGAGCTCTCCTACGCCGGTATCGGCCGTTAAGTCGAAGTAACAATCCTTTAGACCGTTATCGTTATCCGGCAATGTATCCCCGCAGTTTTGGTGAAAGATGGGTGTCGTGTCGGAGGTAAATGACGAAGCTAGTAGTTTCTCATCGGTCACTGCCATCCAATCATAAGAGATTGACAAGGCGAACGCAGTATGTAGGGTACGAAGATTAATCGTCATATTTGTTCAAAGTGGGTAACTAAAGCTAGACAATATCAGCATTGTATCGTGAAACACCATCGGAGCCGTACAGACCGAGATGTGGCGCACGAATATGTATGGCCCAGTCTTCGAACAAGACCTGTGATATAGGGAATGGACTGCAGGCGACGAGAGTATCTGTAAAGAAGAACCGGATTGAGTTTAACAGGACGAGACAAGACAGCTAGGTGCGTGGATCGAGCGTGCATGCAGACACATGCAGACAAGGGGGCAGGCGGTCGCCTCGTCGAGGTGCAGCTGCTCTACATATAACCACACAGGCTGGGCGATGAGAGTAACTGCCGGTCTTTCCACGCCGGTGGATCCAATAGTTCGTTCACGGAGCTTCCTAGTCCCTGGGCGGGCACAAAAAGAAGCAATGTTTGCGCGGAGACACACGTAGCGAGGAGGCGAGGATGCCACAGCGGAAGTCATGCTCGGCTTGCAACCCACTCGGCATGCCACTTAGCATAGGGGTGGCTTATCCCGGGTGGTCGGAGAAGCGGCCGGTGGCGTTCGATCATGCTCCGGCGCTAGGGGGACGCGTTAATGAAACCACCCAAACCAACCTGGGAAGGGCCGTATGCGAAAGGGTACCATTCCCGGGAGATGGTACAACTGAACCTTTCACTTCGACGGACTCGGTTACTAAGGCAAAGGTTTTTGAGATTACACAGACGTGTGCAAATTGACTCAGATGCAGATTCCGTCAATCCTATGATGTCCATAAGCGCCCTATTGGCTTCCCGTTAGGCATTTCACTTTCCTCTCCCCAGATCCAGCCGATTCCATCTCAAGTCTATCTAGGTATCCTCATGGGTCCCTCCCAGGCCTCGCCCTCGGGCGCGTTCCCCACAGTTTACGTAGGCGCTCCGCCCCAGTAAGCAGCTTCGCGAACTGTCCCATTGATGCCATCGCTCAAAACCTCACCCTTTCTCCACAGACGGGGAATAGGCGGCGCGGGCGAAACGCTGATAGAAAGAGGGCATTGAGCGTCTAAGCTGTCGATGGTGGCATTCCTTAACCCAAACAAGTTCAGATGGTACTGGTTTCGGAACCAAGGATCTGGGCTACCAAAACCCTGAAGAATTATTATACTGTCGATACTGTATTAGTTGGATGAAAACAGAAAAAACATACTTTAAATTGAGCACTTACATTCTTATATTGGTACGGTGCCAGACCTCGTTATCGCCTCCGCAGTACACCGCAGTTACGACTTTAAAGCGGCCCCGGCCCCAGCCCCAGCCTAAACTGAGCGCAGCGTTCAAGTCGATATTATGTAACTCTCTTGCAACGATGTTTTGCAGGTGCCGTATAAGCAGCCCCATTTGTTCTGGTAGCTTGAACTTGTCACTTTCAACTGGGGGGCATAGGTTCGGGGGGAGGGATGGGCTGAAACAGGGCATCTTTGTCTCGTGAAGTGACCCAACCACCGGGATTCGCTCAACAAATTGCCATTCCGATTCAATAAGCGCCATCCAGTCGTAGTGCCATTTCTGGCCGCTAGGATTTGCTGCCTGCATCCTTTGAGTCTGAGCTGCGGAGGATCCGGTTCCCGGTGTGGTCGTGGTGATGTTCTTGCTTTACTCGAGGAAATATGAGAGAAATGTGGAAGATTGTGTCACGCCCCCGCAGACCTTAAATAAAAGCGCACATGTTCTTATCCGTTCAAGTGGGTGACCAAACAAGCCGGACTGCAAATGCGGCATCACATCGTGTAACACCACCGGAGCGGTACAAAGCTGGGATATGGCGCGAGGAGCGCTTATGCGTATGGTCCAGTTTGGTCGAGCAAGAGCTATGATACAGGGAATGGACGTCCGGCTTATGCACGCCGGTCGATCCATTACTCCGCAAAACTATCTACATGTTCACCGCATCCTGGTAACGCCGCCACATGGCAGGCATGCTCACTGCCCACCGCAAGCCAGTCCTTCAGCAGGTCAAGATGACGCCGCCTCGCTTCCGTCGCCCGCGCGCAACCCTCCAATATGTTGTCTCCATGAGGTAGGTGAACAACATCGATGTAACCCTTGATATATGTCGCGTCTTCGACGGTAATCTTAACGTGCTGAGTTAAAACTTGCTCTCGTGAAAGTACCAGGGGAAGGGAGAATACCTGGACGACAGTCTCTACACGTATATGTGGATCAGCTTCGGAAGGGAGGTTTTTTTCGACGTCGTCGACGAACTTGAGTCGTCTTGGAAGAAAGCGTGTTTAACGACAGCAGAGGACGGCTAAGAAACCAATGAGAAATACGGCCATGACGGCCGCAAATGGCCGTCTAAGCTCAGGTGGTTCCTGCATGATGACAATAAAAGTGTAAATAAGGTAACCAAGACGGGTGTGGAGAAGTGCAGCTTTGTCTGCAGGCAAAGCCTCAGCTTGTTGGTTTTGCTATTTGACAGGTCGTGCAGTACCAGTTATATGCTCGGGCATACGAGCTGATCAAGCATGACTCAACGCAAGAATGCGTTGCCTTGCCACGAGCAACGTGGGACGACTCTCTTGTTTGTCGACTCTGAAAAAGAAATACTCCGGACCCGCGGGTGCAACGACCAGGCGCATATGACCCTGGACGTCTGAGATGTGACCCCCCTGGCAGAGGCTGCATAAGTGCAAGCCACACGCGTCGCTTCTTTGGAGGAAGACGAAGAAAGCGCGCTATACCAAATTGAAATGAGGGCCATGGCCCTCATTTCAATTTGGTATAGCGCGCTTTCTTCGCTCCTTTCGGCACTGCGAGTCTCTCACCTTGCCGAGAGGTCTCCGCCTTTCACCACAATGCTCGCGATGCGAATCGATAACTTCGACGGTGATGACCGTGCCTACGCCGGGTACCTCTTTAGAGTCCTCACCGAGATCCTTCCTGAACAGCAGCTCGTTCACCAGCTCGAAGAACGGGTAAAGGAGGCACGCCGCGGCTCCAGACCACCTACGGTCGTCTTGGAAATTGGGCATCCAACGCCGCCTACAGGGTTGAGATAGAGTTCTGGAAGCCGTCATCGTCACCCAGGAATAAGAAGAAGAAGAATATGTGGGTGGGTCGGACGGCCACGTTCTTTAATGAACTGCCCAAGTCCGAGACTGAGTGGAACGAAAAGAGGAAGGCTGCCCGCTTATTCGAGACGGAGGACATTCTCTCTGCAGTCGACTGGTTAAAGACAGGCCGGCCAAGCAGCAACATCCCATTCACCGACCATACTCAAAAGCCGGATTTGCAAGATATTTTGATATCTCTCGGGCAGAATGCCGGAATGGCATTAGCGAGCTCGAGTTTTTCCCGCAATGTCTCACAGTTTCTTTCCCTCGTATTCATCGCAACATGTTACGTAGCAGTGGAGAAAGGTCACCCAGAAAATCTCGTTGACGATGCCCAAGTCGCGTTTATGAAGACGAGTTATGGAAAGTTCGACGGAGGGCATCTACAGCTCAAGAAGGATCGGATAACAGTGCAATGGCTCCTTGAAGAAATGCAGTGTTAATTTCGACGCGGCCTTCGGCATCGTGCCTTTGAGCTATTTCTTTTAAGTACGTACGTCGTTCTCCGTATCGCTTGGAATCTAACGTCATTACAGGTGGCAAAGCCATCAACTTTTATAGTCGATGCCCACATGGAGGTGAAGCAAACGACCTCTTCACAGAGCGTTTCCCTTGTTGCGACGTCCCAGATGAGAAACAAGCCTCATTACCGTTCTGGATTCCATTCTTCGTCCAGCTCCACATTAGCGATCTATGCAGGTGAGATCAGTCGAATGCTGCAACGCTCGCCGCTAACGGAATCACAGCTACTCGACAACATGTCGGGCGCTTAGGGTGGATCTCCTTGACCAGGAGGAGGATTTCCACCGGTTTTCGGAAACATTGAGATCAAGGAAGCTCGTCGTCTGTCGACTCGAAGAGAGTCACCCAAGACATCCCCCGGATCAACCAAGAAAACGTCGACTTGGGAGAAAGCCTACAACTCAAACTGCGAAGAAGAGCGATGGACGTGGCGGCCAAACACCTCATGCGGTGGTGGGATCGGCCCTAGGACAAGGCGGTTCAGGGTTCCAGGCGCACTTGGAAGAAGCCACCCTCGTCCGGGGTGACGAATCTACCTCAACGACACAATTCCAACCCATCAACGGTGGTTCGCAAGATCGTGGCAGGTCGACAGCGTCAACCCAGTTTCATCCTCGGCCGGCTAAGCGACGAAGACCGGCTCGAGATAAGAGTAATGAGCGAGACATAAAGTCTAACGGTCCGAATCGACACGGCAGCGAGTTCTCGGATCATTCCATGCCAGCCGGGGACGGGGCCACGGTGGGATGGATTCAGGACACTGGAACGGACGCGATTGGCGAAGCAGTGCATGGGATTCCTGTGCAGGCCGGGATGAGTGGTGAGTTCCATGGATGGAGAGACCAATGTAACAAGCTGACCCGATTTAGGTTCGTTGCCGCCAACAGCTTTTGGACAGGCCGTACCGGGAGAATATCACAGTAAGTGCTGGTCTTAGTACCAAGTGCCGCTGACTCAGCTGACTTAAACAGATGGCATCGGGGGGCCGGGCGGCGTCCCGAGCTCTACGGAGCGGGCCGGACACGTGTCCGGCATCGCCCCCGCACAAAACGATGCCAATATGACCATGCTTTTAATTGCGGCCAATTGCGCAGCGATGCCCTTCGCCGACCCGGTTAACCGCGCAGCAGGTCGTCGGGGCCAAATATACATGGTTCCATGTCAGCAGGCGGATCCTTAAGTGGCCGCGCAGATCATCGCGAGCCGCGAAGAACTACAGACGACAATGGCCGAATCAGTACCGATGTGCCTTTCGGCCAGTCGGGCAACCCGGATGGCAGTACGGGTTCCGTCCAAACTAACATAGATCCATAACGATTAATCCAGTAAGATAACTAGGTGTATATGTTTGCCGGTAATAATGATGCCGATTTGCGGGCAGGGGCTGCTATAACAGAGTCGCCGAACATTGAGGACGGCGGCCCTACTGCGCCAGTCGATTCCGAAGCCGGCAACGGGACTGGCCCGGCGGATCTGAGCTGCTACGGGCAAGACGCAACTGTGGGCTGGGGCAATGCGTAATGGTCTTCCGCACCTTTTATAGACTGTCTCTTACCGGGCCAGTGGGGGCGCATGGGCTACGATACTGCCGCGCCTGGAGGCATGGACATTATGGAGAACATGTTGCTTAGTGAACTGGATCTTATGAACTGGTCCTTATGAACTACTGAGTAAGACCTGTAATCTAAGCCTTAACAGTGATCACCCTTCTCTTAATCCTTAGTGGACGAGCTCTTCCACATCATACTGCAGTACAATTAACGCAATTCCACCACCTGCCTCCATGGTCTCATCTTCGTTAAGCTGGAGAATGTTACCGACCTGCAGTGTGACCACCGAACCCTTACCAGCCGACTTCCGGATTACAACCTCGTAATGTCGAACGCTAACCGCGATAGAAGTTTCAGATTGCCGGCTCTGTTGGTCGATGTCGTCTTGCAACTGTGTAGGAGACTTCGTAGCAGCTGCGCTAGTCTTTTATGGCCCATTAGACGGAGCAGTGCCCGCGACTGCTGCCTTATTCCTTAGCGGTTCGGGAGGCCTTAGGACAACTATAACGACGTATACTTAACCTTCTGCACGGAAATCCCCTTTTAGATAAATAAGTCTTAACCGTTTCTAAAGGTGAATAAGCTTCCCTCGGCTTTTCGCTTATTATTTAATGAACCTTCCCTTTGCTTTAAGTTAACGTAATTTATTTCGTAAGACGTCCTTTACTTTAATTACCTTATCTTCCTTTATGTTATATGCCTTAATAATATTTATTATCTCCAGTCGTAATAAGTTTCGTTATGTTTTAAATAGCACTGCTTATAAACCTTTTCCCTTTAAGGTTAATTCTTTAGCTCGGAGGCCGACGCTCTCGGCGCGACTTTAAAAATGCTTCGTCGCGTTAATAAGATACATTTTAATAGTAAGAAATAATTATATTATAGTTCCGAAGAACAGCTTAAGTGGAAAATCGCCGTCGTTAAATATTATAGCTTAGTGTTAAAGCTTAAGGGTTAAAATCTGTGCTAAACTTAGAATTAAGTTACACTTAAAAATCCGGCTGATAAGTTATCGCTAGATGCTTAACTTCGGTAGCCGCCGGTTAGGGAAGTAATTATTAATTAGCTAGAATCTAGGCGCGATAGTGCATTAAGCGATCTCGAGGGCTGTTTAGGGTGAAGAAGTAAATGAAACAATTTAGCTATTTATAAGTTTTTTTAATAAAGAACTATATAGCTTAGGTTAAGGTTATAATGCTTATATTTAGCTTAAGTTATATAACGCTTAAAGCAAATTCTATATAAGGCAATAAAGGAATAGAGAGTAAAATAATGGTTATAAAGCTTAAGCTTATTAAAATAACTTTCAAACGGTAATACTGTGGTTATAAAAGAGTAAGTGATGTTTAGAATGAAAGGAAGCTAAGCATAACCTAACATAAGCCCGCAATTAATTTGCTTCGATTAATTATTTAAGAAAAGCTTATTCTCTTTATTCATATAACCGTAAATCTAGCTATAGATTTATAATGCTAATGTGACTAATAGTGTATTATGTACCTGTAAACGTATGTACGTAAGCATGGAACTATAGTACCGATTAGTAATAACATTATAGAAAATAAGCTGATAAATACCTTTATTTATCCGATGCAGGGTAATTTATCTGGTTTACCACGCTGTTATTTAAGCATTTTATAAAATCATCGCTTAGTGGCGGTGATGGTAGGGGAGGAGGAGGATGCTTGCTATTAAGCAGGTCCGGAGGAGGAGGAGGAGGAGGACGCTCGTTATTAAGCAGGTCCGACGAGTTGTTTAACATGTTTGCCTTGTCACGAATCTAAAAGGGTTAGCAGTCGGCAGGCAGCTGGCGGCAGGACGACAGGCCTAAGCGGGGCTGGCGGCTAAACGGGAAGCCAGGAAAGATGACACAGGGCAGAATAGGCTAGTGGGGCTTAACCCCGCTAGTGTGGACCAATTAGCAGTGGATCACTGGGATCACTGGGATCACGGCAAGCGTGGGTGATCCAGGGTGATCCTCATGATAGAGGATCATTAGGCTCACGGAGAGCCTGGGTGATCTAGAGTGATCTAAGGTATGGAGGATCACTGGGCTCACGGTGGATCGCGGTGATCCAGAGTGATTTAAGAAGTATATATACAATGGTCGTAACTGCGACTTAAATAGTTTCCCTTTATTACGACAGTAATCAATATAAGTGCTTAAGCTATCATTTACAGTCTTATGTCCGAACTTAAATGTAACGTATTATCAGAGTCTCGCTTATCAACCTTATTAGAGTTCCATTATCTATTCCTTAGCAGTATGGACACCGGATTGTTATACGTTAATTACTCCCTTTGTTCTGTTACGGAAAAACGAAGGAACTTTACGAACACCATGTCTTAATCGACACAGTCCACGGGACGTGAACCTACGATAAACGAAGCAGTTTAACAGCTCGTTAAGCAGGTTAGACTTTTAACGCTAGAAAGTAAGGAGACACGCGCTAAGGTCGATAACGTCGAGGAAAAGAGAGAAGAACTGGAGGAGAAAGTGGATGTGAAGAATAAGGTGAAGCTGCCGGTGCCATTACGTTTCGACGGCACGTAAGATAAGCTGCAGCCTTAGTTGCTAGCAGTACGTTCGTACTGTTTATATTACGACGAGAAGTTCGTAAACGGCGAGGACGAGTCGGTGTTTACTATTTTATTGCTGGAAGGAAAGGCTGTTAAGTGGTGCAGCTCGGCGCAGAAGGAGTGGTTAGAGGAAGACGGAAATAAGAAACTTTCACTATATACCAGTCGACTGTACGACGGGATCGAGGCATTCGCGGAGGAAATCACGAAGGTGTTCGGGGAGCAGGATAAGGTTCGCCGAGCCGAAGAACGATTAGGACGGCTAAAGCAGACTAAAGCGGCGTTTACTTACGCGATAAAATTCATATAGGAAATTATAAAGACACGTTAGAATAAGGATACGTAAAAGCGAGTGTTTTATAAAGGACTGAAGGATGGTGTGAAGGACGAAGTGTATAAGGTGGATTAGTAAGAGTTAAAGCTTAACGCCTTTATCGCGCTAATAGTTAAGATCGACGACCGTAACTTTGTTAAGCAGCGAGAGAAGAAGGGTGGGAAGAGCTACTAGCCTGTTGGAAACGTATTAAAGGACAGTTATAAGAAGAATAAGTATAAGGGAACGTCGTAAGGGATACACTTTAGACTTATGGACATTAACGCAGCGTAAGCTTAAGTAAGAAGACCTTAAGATAAAGCTAATATATAGTGCTATAACTGTAATAAGAAAGGACATTACGCGTGAGAGTGTAAAAAGCAGAAGAAGATTGGATGGAAGCCGGTCCTAAGGAAGGAAGCGGTAAACGTCTTAAAGGAGGTAAAGGGGCTAAAAGCCGCGTACGTTAGCTATAATAACGGGGAGGATGTTACGGACGACGATTAAACGTTAAGAGGAGAAGTCGACGACAGTAGCGATAGCAGCGGTTCTAACGAGACGAACTAGTAGGGCGTGGTGGACGACGACTTAAGAATCTCGTTCGACTATGTCGAGCCGCTACTAAGGCTACTGCTGATAGCTAAACAGTGGGGGTTAACGTTAACTTAAGACGAGAGGGGGCAGTGGAGCACCACTTAAGCAGGTTAAACGTTAGGACTAAGTGCGGTTTACTTATAAAGTAAGGTACTTGAAGCATAAGGGGTGATTATAATAGTTAGGAGCGAGTTATAAAGGAAGTAAGAGGACTTAGAAACGGTTAAATAGGCTTATGTATAACTTTAAAGCGACGTCGTGTAAACTATAAGATTGGTTATAATAATTAGGACCCGGTGGGACGGATTATTAGGACCAGAAGAAGAGGAGGAAAAAGACGCGATCGTACTACCGGAATGGGAGTACGAGGGCGAGGAAGAGAAACGGATAGTAAAAGGACGGCCGTTTATCTCGTAATACGACTATTAGAAGCAGAAAGGAGCAGTGTGCGACGGAAGAACGACCTTTTATATCCGAGAACACGGGTACGGATCGAGGGAGGAAGTGTATACCGAAGATATAAATAAGTTGGATTGGAGACACGTAGGGCACCCGTAAGTGGCGTGGTTTCATTACATTTACTACGGGTGTAGAACTCACTATGGGGAAAAGCATAAGCACGACTTTTAGCCGGAACGACTACGAGACATTAACGGGAGAGTGGAGCCGATTCGGTAGGTACTAAGCGAGCTCGTTAGGAGGCCGTTAGGAAGTGAAGCGATGTAAAGACCCGGCATTAGACGTCGTTAAGGTAGCGGTACGATTACGACACTAGTACCTAGCAGCATGTAGAAACAGTAGGGCGTAAGCAGACGTTTCGTTGCCGTACTGTGCGGTTATGGACTGTATGCATTATGTAAGGATAAAGTGCGAGCAGTGGCACGAGAACCGTAATAAGTCTCGACCACCGCGGAAGCACGTAACTAAAGGGGCTAGTAACGAAGGGTGGCGGCACGTTAGTTAAACGTAGTTAAGCGGATTCGACGTGCTGGACGAAAGAGAATTAGCTATAGGACCGAGCACCGAGACCACTCGAAAGGAGGAGGAGCGGGCTACGAGTGCTTAACTTTATAATAAAGTTAATGTTGCCGATAACGGGGGGATCGGCGACACGATATAAGAAGAAAACCCTTAAGAGAAAGAAGTGGCGGAAACTAACGTTGCTTAATAAGACCGTAAGTTATATATAAATATGGAATAAGAAGGGCATCGAATCTAAGCACTGGTCGACGGAGGGTTATAAGTAGACTTAATATTATTAAAGGTTGTTAACGAGCTATAAATGTTTTAAGAAAAAAAGCAGTAACCGGTAGTAATTAAGGGACCGTTCGATACGTAGTAAGCTAAAAGAGCGACGATACTATTAAATATTCGAGTTAAAGGAAAGATTATAAGAACGACGTTCGACATTATAAATATAAGGCTAAGTAAAGATATGATTTTAAGGCGCTTATAGTATAAAGAGTACGATTTAAATATTAGTTAAAAGGGCGGTGGCCACTTATAACTAAAATAACGGAAGCACCCGACCATTAAAAGAAAAGATTTATTAAAAAGTTAAAACGTTAAGACGACGCCGGTATAAGAGTTACTGAAAGAAGACGGCGAAGTCGATATATACTTTATAAAGGAGAGTGGATATTAAATGTATTAAGGACGGGTTACTTAAACGGAAGCCGTAAATACTATTATAACATTTAATAAGTTTATATATTACTAGTAAAGTAAGGGGACTCGGAAGAATAATATACTACCGGAGTATTAAAGTCACTTAGCATTTAAAAGTAAGTATTTAAAAGGATTATTAAAAAGAGGTCCGTAAAACCACGAAATTAAGCTTAAAGAAGGAGCATAATTATAACTCTTTAAAGTGTATTATAATAATATACGATAAAACGAGGAGTTAAAAAAGTACTTAAAAAAAAACTTAAAAAGAGGCTATATTAAGGAATCGATATTACTAATAAGATACTTAATGTTATTTATTTTAAAGAAGGACGGGAAGCTTCATATATATATAAATTATTAACAGTTAAATGATTAAACGGTAAAGAATCGTTATTTATTATTATTAATCTCGCGCTTAAGGGACTAGTTAGTTAAAGCGAGGTACTTTATATAATTAAACCTTCTTATCGCTTACGCTTATATTCGCATTAAAGAGGGCGACGAATAAAAGACCGTATTTCGCACGCTTTACGGACATTATAAGTACCTCGTAATACCATTCGGACTAACGAATACGCTTATTACGTTTTAAGCCGTTATTAACTATGTTATACGACTACATTTAAATAAGACAGTAATATGTTATCTCGATGATATTCTTATCTTTTCGAGAACGTTAAAAGAGTATAAAAGACACGTAAAGGAAGTGCTCGATACGTTATAATAACATAAGCTATTAGTAAATAAGGAGAAGAGCGAGTTTTATATATAAGAAACCGTGTTCTTAAAATATTTAATATTACCGGGATAAGTTAAAATGGAACTAAAAAAGGTAAAAGTAATACGGAACTAACTGACATTAACGAACGTTACGGAAGTACGCGTTATCGTCGGGTTCGTAAACTTTTACTGAATGTTTATTAAAGGCTTCGGGGAGGTAGTGTAACCGTTACACGATTTAATTAAGAAGGACGTAAAGTTTTATTAAGGAGAGGATTAAAAGTAAATATTCTAATAGCTTAAGGAACTTATTATAAGCGACCTTATATTAAAACTGCCCGACTTAATGAAACCGTTTAAAGTCGAAACCGATGCATCGGACTTTATGATCGGAGGGCAGTTTAGCTAAAGAGACGGCGAAGGGAAGCGACACCTTATCGCGTTCTTTTTAAAGGCCTTATTAGGACTAACACTTAACTACCCGGTCCATAATAAGGAGCTTATAACCATCGTTAAGGCGTTTAAGGAGTGGACACTGTACTTAAATAGAACCGCGTACTTAATGTAAGTGTATACGGACTATAAGAACCTACGGTATTAAATAAGCTTATAGAACCTGAACGGGAGGTAAGTAAGGTAAGTAGAGTTTATAGTAAACTTTAACTTCGAAATATATTACGTTAAAAGATCGGAAAACGTAAGGGTAAACGTATTAAGCCGACGAGCGGATTATAAGAAAAGCGAAAGGAAGGAGACGTTATTAGTCTTCGAGGAACGAAAGGACGGATCGCTCCGATATTAACCACGAATTAGTAAGGACTGTTTCGTAACGGAACCATTATAAGCTTAGTTAAAAAGCTATACCGTGTATCGAGAATAACGACTTAGTTTTAAGAAGTATTAAAAGGAACTCGATAAGAAGGTATAAATTAAGTAAGAAATAAGTAAGAAAGAAAAAGGGGTGTATTTATAGTAACGGAAGTTATAGTACGAAGGGAAGGCGTATGTATAGTTAAAATAACGAACAGAAGTTATACGATAGATCCACGAGTTACCGTTAAGAGGACACTTCGGAATTACGCGCACTGTTTATTAAGTGTAACGACACTTTAGTTAGTTAAAGTTAAAAGTAAGTGTAAAGGAAACGTTAAAAGGATGCGATCTATATAATAAGATTAAGGCTATAAGGCATTAGCCGTATAAGTTATTAAAGCTATTATTAATAGTAAAAAGAGTATAAGAATTAGTTACAATAAACTTTATTATTAAGTTATTACTGTCGAAGGACCCGGTGACGGAAGTGGTATATAATAGTATTTAAGTAGTGGTGGAGAGGTTAATTAAGTAAGGAGCCTTTTTACCGTATTAAGAATCGATTATTACGGAGTAAATAACGTTTCTCTTCGTAAAAAAAGTAATAAGCTAATATAAATAGCCGGACGAAATCGTTACCGATAAAGATACGAGGTTCGTATTTAAGTTTTAATAAGCATTAATAAAGAGGATAGCGGTGAAGAGTAAACTTTCGACTGTATATCACTTATAAACGGATAAATAAATGGAACGAATAAACTAAGTGTTAAAGATATACTTAAAGGCATACGTTAATTACGAGTAAGATAATTAAGTAAAGCAACTACTATATGCGTAACTAACGTATAATACGATAAGGACGGAGACGATAAAAGTAACACCGTTCTTTACGAATTACGAGTACGAAGCAGACTTACGTTAAGGACTAAAGGTTTACGTACCTTAAGCAGCTATTATAACTAAAAAACTTACCTTACTGTATAAGAATTTAAAGGTCGAGCTAAAGTTTATCCGATAAAGGATAAAGGAGTACGTAAACTGAAAGCGCGTTAAAGGATTACTATTAAAAGAGGGAGATAAAGTTTACCTTATTAAAAGGAATTTAAAAATAAAGCGATTAAGCGATAAACTGGATTTTAAGAAAATCGGACCATTTAAAATTAATAAGAAAGTCGCAGCGTTAAACTATAAGCTAAACTTACTATTTATTATAAGGTTAAGGAGTAAGGTTTTTTATATTTCACTGTTAAAACTAGCATTAAAGAACGTTAAACTAAAGTAACACGTAAAAGTGGAAACTGAAGAAAAAGAGTTCGATATAGAAAGCATTTTAAACTTAAGAGAAGCAGTAAAAGGAGTGGAGTACTTAATTAAGTAAGAAGGATACGGGCACGAAGAAAATACATAAGAACTTATAAAACACTTATAAAATTATTAACAGGAGCTATAACGCTTCCACTAGCAGAATCTAAACCGCTTATAACATTAAAGCCTAAAGGACTAACGAGGAGCGCGTCTTAGTTAATCACATTAAGCGCGCCGAAGGACTAAGCGTCGAAGGCAGCAGCTTACCTCACGGCAGTAGCCTTATCCTTAGCCTCCATCTTATTAAGAGAAGCTAAACCGCGGCGGGTCAGTTTATTACCGCAGGTAATAAAGGACCGTCGTTAACGACGTAAGCGGTTTAAGCGAGTAAGAGATTCGTTAAGCCTAAATTAGGCTTCCGCAGCCTAACGCTGAACCTCGGAAAGGTTCGCACGCTCGGCATAGAGCTGCCCTTTAACTTCTTATTCCGCCTCGTTTAAATGCTTCGCCTTAATAAGGATGTAAGCGACTGTGAAGTGTTAGTAAAAGGAGAAATAAGGGAGTCCGGATTACGAACGAGAAGAAACCGGAACTCCGGAACTATCGTAAGAACGACCACGGCGGACACACTCGCCGTAACGACGGGAGCGATCGAGCATCTTATACACACGAGCGTGCTTATAATAATAAGAGCACGGCATAACTTTAAAACCGAAGGAGTTAATCGATGCAGAAAGAAGCGATCGTTTAAATGTTTTCTTTTATGTAGATTTCTCGACACGTAAGCCGGTTGTTTTGTTCGACATCCTGTTAGTAAGCGTACGTTATTATAGAAGAGGGAAAAGAAGAAAAATAGGAAACACTTATTAAGCGTGGAGAAGGATAGGATAACTGTTGGTTAGCGGCGCTTATAAGGTCTTCGGGACGAAGCCCGTGGAGGAGGGGCACCGTGTTACGAATCTAAAAGGGTTAGTAGTCGGCAGGCAGCTGGCGGCAGGACGATAGGCTTAAGCGGGGCTAGCGGCTAAACGGGAAGCTAGGAAAGATGATATAGGGCAGAATAGGCTAATGGGGCTTAACCCCGCTAGTGTGGACTAATTAGCAGTGGATCATTAGGATTATTAGGATCACGGTAAGCGTGGGTGATCTAAGGTGATCCTCACGATAAAGGATCATTAGGCTCACGGAGAGCCTAAGTAATCCAGAGTGATTTAAGGTATAAAGAATCATTAGGCTCACGGTGGATCGCGGTGATTTAGAGTGATTTAAGAAGTATATATATAATGGTCGTAACTACGACTTAAATAGTTTCCCTTTATTACGACAGTAATTAATATAAGTGCTTAAGCTATTATCTATAGTCTTATGTCCGAACCTAAGTGTAACGCATTATTAGAGTCTCGCCTATTAACCTCATTAGAGTTTTATTGTCTATTCCTTAGCAGTGTGGACACCGGATTATCACATGCCTGTAAGAATAAGGGGAAATAGCTGCGCGCGGATGTGAGCAATTAATGGAGAGTTTAGGTGTGTGGTTTAAAGAAATTATTTCTACAGTAGCTGTAATACCGTATATAGGAGTCCGAACGTCGATTAAGTTGTGTATCGTAAGGGACTACTTAAGATTTCTTAAGGATTAATGTGTTTACTTTATTAACTTATAGAATAATAATGTGATGAGAAATGCATAATGCTTACCTCGTAATAGCTGGCTTAAATAGCGATGTGATTAAATAAGTGGTTAGCTACACAGTAACCATAAGGTTATTTAAGGCAGCTATTAAGAAGGGGGTTCCTTAAGAGAATCGAGATATAATATAAACGTTTATTCTTAGCAGTGTTCGTAGCACTTCTAATAGTACTCTGAGTTATCGACGACGTAGTTAATGCATTTACACTAATAATTACATATAAGACGACTAGGTATGATTGCGGTGATAGAGTTCTTAACGAGGAAAGAAAGGTATTCTTATACCTGCCGACTTATGTTTCGGATTCGAGCTAGTTAAGGGACTGATAAATGTATTAAGCTTTCCCGGACCTAAAATACTTAGGTTCTATTACCCCCGTCCCGTTTAAATCTTTAATAAAACCTTATGTTCGGCCGTCGATAGTCTCTTTACTAAGATACACCTTCCTTCTTCGCTCCCGCTATAGCTAATTATATAAGCACATTTACTTTAAGGATACATTAAACGGAGCTATTAATTATTAAAGCACTTTTAAGAGCTTATTTACATAACTAGTTCCTTTATCCAGTAATCGAAACTGGCTAAATGCAGCTACGAACATATATCGTAAGTCGATATAAATCGTTATCTCGACTATACGTCTTTAACGTGGAGTGATCTTTATAAACTAACGTACATAATTTAACCTCTCGACCGAACCGTATTAATTAATAATCCGTTTCCCTTACCCCGATCTCGACGTAAGCGGCTAAGGGTGATTAGCACTTTATAAATAAGAATTGTTAATAGATTTAAGGATAAGCTATTAAAAGACGTGCTTTTAGCATAGTTATATAGGTTTATAAGTTAACATTACCCGTATACTACTTAGCCCTCTTACAGCTATTTTACAACTATCGATAATCTGTTATGTAAGGCCTTTTATATATAAAATAAAGAGCTGTTCTTATAAGCTTTATTTACCTTAAATGTAAGTAATCTTAATCGTTCTGTTTATATTAGCTTAAGCCCGACAGGCATTCTGCTTAAGAAACCTTCCTCATTTAATTTAAGAGCGTCCTTATAAAGTCGTAGTAACTTACAGTATAAAGCTAAGGAGACATCCGATCGTCGATAGTCTGTCTTAGTGTCTACACGCACTAATCTATTTAGTAACATAAGGCGATGAGCTAGTTTAAATCATTAATCGGTTCCGTTCCCGGTTAAATAACCTTATAAATGTTAATTACCTCTTTATGTAATAGCACGCCGTATCGACATATATGCTGCTCTTTATAGCTACGATGTCCGTTAAACAGTTTTAAGAGACATTTAAGAATACCTTATATATATTATAGCTTAAAACCTTATGTTTACTCAGCCGTCGGTAGTCTCCTTCGCTCCCGCCGTAACTAATTATATAAGCTAAGCTAGCATATTTACCTCGATTAACGTTTTTAACGTGGAGCGATCTCGGCGAATATATGATTCAACTTCTCGACTGGATCTTATATTAGTCTTAAAATACCTTTATCCTGATCCTTAATAACCCTGTTAGTGAAATTTAAGCATGCTTTACCTCTACTTTTACCTATATCATTAACTATATAAGTCGCCCTCTCTCATCCTCCTTTATTAGGATTTACCCTAATTATTTAATTATTTAAGATAAAATCCAGGTTCCTTATATAGCAGCTATGTAGCATGCATTTTACGGCTTAGTAGCTATAAATCGCGAAGACATTTTAACTCCCTTTAGAATGCGGCTGTAATTAAGAGACTTAATAAGGCTGCTTCTCCGCCGACGATAGTGTATAGACTTTTAACGCTATTGCTTAAACGGTTTTAGCGTGCAGATAACTTCTTATGCCTCCCGCCCCACTGGTTTACGCTAGCTTCTTCGCCATATCTTTACGCGTAAAGAGTACCCACTTTTTCGCGCAGATATAATGTCCACTTTTTCGCGTAAAGCGGGGCTTCTGTCAGAAAGTACGGGGCAAGACCGGAGTTTCCAACATGAGCACGGAGGTTCCGGGTACGCAAGACCCACCGAAGGATCCACCATGAAGCAAAGAAGCTATGCAGGAACAATAGTGTTTATGTACACTATAGAGTAAAGGATCTGTGTGGGAACAATAGTGTTTATTCCCACCATAGAGCAAAGGATGTGTGTAGGAACAATCAGGTTATATAGAATGAAGTAGCTGTTTTCACATAGGAATGTGAAGGCTAAAAGTAGCATTTAAACCGGCCTTCTGCTCACAAAGAAGCAGAAGAGGAGGACAGGACAATAAATCACTTTGTTCCATAACTCCGTACTTTTCAACAGCTTCCTGTGCTAAATGTCTGTAAAGAGTATCCACTTTTCCGCGCAGACATAATGTTGGATGCACAAGTTGAACTATGCCCCAGGAAAGGATGTCACGTGACAGGCCGCAGGCCGGAAGCATTGGAGCGGGCGCCTAAGGAATGCCGGCGCCTGAGGAATGCCGGCGCCTGAGGAATGCCGGCGCCTGAGGAATGTCGGCGCCTGAGGAATGCCGGCGCATTTGGCCCACAACGCATGGAATGGAGCGCTTCCAGCAGACAAAGAAGCCAATTGGCGCAAACGGAAGGACTCTGATCCATTGCGCTCTTCTTTGTTCCAGACCTGTTCATATAGCCCATAAAACGGCCAGAAACGGCCTGCCAGACAGTTGATTAAGAATGACACAAGTTGACCTCAATTACTACGTGTGCAAGAAAAGCCGTGACTTCCAACACATAATATCCACTTTTTCGCGTAGAGCGGGCTTCTTATGCTAAATGTCTGCAAATGTCCACTGCAGAGCGGGGCTTCTTGTGCTAAATGTCTGCAAAGAGTATCCACTTTTCCGCGCAAATATAAATGTTTACTTTTTCGCGCGGAGCGGGGCTTCTTATGCTAAATGTTTAAAGAGTATCCACTTTTCCGCATAGATATAAATGTCCACTTTTTCGCGCGGAGCGGGGCTTCTTATGCTAAATATCTACGTAAAGTTTCACATTTTCTACGTAAATAAACATGTAGTAGTAACGAGCGGGGCTGTATATAGCTGTTAGCAGCATAAGCCATTAAGTAAAAGATTAATTAAAGTCGCTTACTCACTCGATTTAAATCTGCCGAACTGTTACGTTACTGCATGTTTTTAAATGGATTTTAAAACGAAGTTATTTCTTTTTATAGTACGCTTTTTTTATGTTACTAACGTATAAAGTTCGTTAAGGAAAGAAGTAATAATAATGATTTTTAACGTAAAGCGGATTTCCGGGCTGTAATAAGTGACTTAAATAAGAAATGGGCTTAACGTTAAGTAGCGTAACAGTTTAGTAAATTTAAATCGAATAGGTAGGTATAATATAGTGTGTTATATAAGTAAGTTAAGCTTTAAGGTAAATGTTAGTAAAGTGTTTAAGTTAAGTGCTTAAGATTACTTTTTACATTTTCTTTAAACCCTTTTTAAAGTGTCTTAAAAGTATTATTTCTATTTTTAAGCTAACTTTAGTTTAAATCCGGTATCCTTTAAGGCGATAAAGGGTAACTATAATTTGTTAAATTTAATCGACAGCCTGTTTTAAGACTCTTTTAGCTTTAATTAATTAGGATTTAGCGTTATATACTATATACCTTTATAACCCTTAAGGGTTATCTTAATAATAAGTTTAAAATTACGTATTCTATGATTACTTATCTTATGCTTACTTAGGATTTAAGCTAAGATCTCGATGAAAAGACCTTTAATAAAGCTAAGTAAATAGGTCTCGGTGTTTACGATTAAGGCATAATATTATAAAAGGGTAGCAGTGTATATTATAAGAGACTTAAGGATATAAAATAGATACTTATAAAGGGAACTAAGCAATAAACGTTAGAAAATAGTTGTTTAGTTTATTTAAATAACGGAGATATTAAGGTAAAGTAAATTAGTTTAAAGATATAATATTTATTATATTAGCGGCAGTCTTTCTAGTTAAAGTTAATGGAATATTAAGGATAAATGTTTTACTTCCGTTATAAAGTTAAGCCGACTTAAGCTATTAATCGTATTTTAAATTCTTATAAATAAAGACTTTAAGAGCATCTCACTTATTAAAAGTTCCTTTATACGTTACGGACTATATTAAAATGCCGTGCTTACTATTTACTTAAATAGCTTATTAATAACTATGTTTATAGCTCCTCTTAGCTTTATGCTACGTTCGATCTCGATAGTTGCGTTATGCTTAAAGACGGCATATCGTCGCATACTATCAGAAAGTACGGGGCAAGACCGGAGTTTCCAACATGAGCACGGAGGTTCCGGGTACGCAAGACCCACTGAAGGATCCACCAGGAAGCAAAGAAG